>JANHZU010007822.1:251098-262274 GCA_032468055.1 Acrochordus granulatus | reverse complement strand
ATTTTTATAGGTGGGAGACACTCTTCGTTTGGCTCCTCTGATGAGACCTGTCCAGTATGGTTGAACCTCTGGCAGAGGTTCTCGCCTCTCATCTTCTTCAGAGCACACAAGCCCCCCAACCACAGCAAGGTGGTGCCTCACTGGGGGGATTGAAATGTTACCCTTTCCTATTTACTCAGTAGATGCACTGTTGAAGGTGACTTCTTAGCATGAAATTTGACTGCTCCTAGCACTTTAAAAGTTGCAACTTAAAATAATTTTCTAGTCAGAGACTGAATGACGCAGTGGTGACGATCAGATAATTATGGGCAAACTTCAGCGCATCCCTCTGGTGAGAACCAGATACACTAAATGTGCACTTTCCATGTTTTGTGAATAAATATTTATATCCCGCCTTTATTATATTTATAAATAACTCAAGGTGGCTAACATACCTAATACTCATTTCTTCTCCTATTTTCCCCATAACAACTCCTATGAGGAGAGGCCCAAAGTCACTTTCATGCCCAAGGTGGGACTAGAACCCATGGTCTCCTGGTTTCTGATGCCTTAACCACTAGACCAGACTCCAAATGCCTTAAGAAGTTTGATAATGCCCTGAATGGATATTGAGGGCCAAGGGCCTTTCCATGTCTGACTAGCAGACAATGTTTTGTTGTCATACATGTATTCAAAGGCTGTTGCTGAAACACTTCTCTCCCCAGCAGAAAGTATGAAGGGGAATTCCTCTTTTCATTCATGCCAGTGAAGCACCCAGCATAGTCTCATTATGTCCAATTGAGCTTTCCTTCTAATAAAGGTGTTTGGACTTAAAAGCTTAAAGCACACTCTCAGCTCAGTATTTATAAGATTGTGGTGTTCTTAGTCACTGCAACCATTGAGACTTCTTTTTGGGCCAGCTCAGAGTTCTTCAACCTATCCTTCATCTTCATTGGTAAAGGGAGACCATATCTCTTCCCCAAAGATAGAATATTAATACGTTATCACAGATTCTCCACAGGTTAGGCTGAAGGAGCATAGGATTGATTTGCAACCTGTGCCCCTGAGAAAAGGGAATGATTATGTGAATGGATATGCTTCTAGAAAATCTACACATGGCATCTTGAGCTGCTTGCTGCTGGGGGCAGAGTGGCATTCCCCCCTGTAGTTGGGAGAGCAGCAGTGGCAGCTGGCCTGGCAACTTGGCTGCAACGATGTTGGCAGTGGTTCAGAATTACCAACTAAGGAAGCTAAGAAGGCTGGGAAAACTGGAGCGGGACCAGGACCGGGATGAATTACCTGAACCCACACTGCAGAGGAGAAGGCAATGACCCACTTGCTAGCAGGAGAGTGGCTGTGATGGCTGATCTGGCAGTTTGGTAATGACGATGGTGGCTTGGGCTTGCCGGCTGATGCAGGTGAGAGGACGGGCTGGAGCTGAGACCAGGACCAATTTTTTGAGTCCCGTTTTGTTGAGGGTACACCTCCTGTTCCTGGGAGAGTGGCAGCAACAAGATTTGTGGTTGTTGATGGCTGTGGCAATGATAACTGGCAGCACCAGCTGGGACAGAAACAGGTAAGCCTCAGCTAACCCTGCAACACTGTCTACCCCAAGGATAACATCCAGGGGCAGAGAGTGGGGGAATTAGATGTGGCATCAATGAGGATAGAATTTCAAGGTCCCAGAAGCAGTTAGGAGTTGAGTCCTAAGTATGAGCCAGGAGGGACTCAGGCAATGAGGTTGGTAACTGGAATCCCCCTACCCTAGGTGAGAGTTGGGTGGAGGGTTTGATTGAATGTTCCCCCTGCTGGCTGACGAGAGAGACTAGCATGGGATGAGGTTGTACATATATGGAGTGGGGGTTAGTGGAGCAGGCACCCTGCTGGGCCTGAGAGCAGAAGCTTAACTGCCGTGGAGCCCTTTCCCAATTTCACTCCCCCTTAGATATTTGTGAGAGTACATGAGTAAGGGGATGACGGATTTATCTGCCCCTAAAGGAGGGAGGCCAGGGTGGTAGAAGAAGGATCCATTTGTGGAATCTTGGCCAGGAGAGGTTATTATGGTGGTAACAAGCCAGAGGGAAGGCCATTACAAGAGAAGGTGCCCCGATGGTAAACTTGTATTGGACCTGGCATACATCACTGAGATCTGGCTGATGCCTGAAGGGGAGTCCTCTTTCAGAGATATGTCCAGTTAGATTTAGGTTTGGCACCAGCCAAACCTAAATGGTTTGGACCTCTGGTTCAACATGTTGAACATTAACCTCAGTTCAACATGGTTGAACCTCTGGCAGAGCTCTCATCTTCTTCAGAGCACACAAGCCCCCCAACCATAGCAAGGTGTTGCCTCACTGGGGGGTGGCAGTGGTGTACCTCTTGAATAAACTGGTAACCTTCATGGAACTATTTCCCTTGTGTCACTTTTACTCAATATGCATTAGCACATTTCTGCAAAACAATAGCATTAACAAGTTGTAACATTATAATCCATATACTGTGGGATTATAGAAATGGAAATTAACATCCACATTTGGAAGAATCCTTAATTCTATTATGTGAGAGACAGAGAAAAAATGAGGAACATGGAATCTCTCTTATGTAGCCCAAGGGTATGAATGATGGTGGTGATGGTGGTGTCAAAAGGAATAAGATGGTGTCCATGTCTACATAAGTAAATTTACAAGTTGCATGTAAAAAGGGGCAAGCTTTTATTGCATGGTCATGGATGCCATTTTGCATTTTTTGATCCCCCAACCATGAATGTCCCAATCTAACTCTTAAGTCACACCATACTTCTTAAATATATAACTCCTTTATATCATCACCTGACAATCAAGAAACAGTATAAAGCCTGTTCCCATTACTGATGTATTAGCACACGAATGACTGAATGATGCTTAAAATTACCATAAACTTTTGGGAAAGAATAAACTTAAAATTACCATAAACACTATTGAGGAAATATACTGAATTGTCATATTTATTTCAGATCAAATAAAATTTTCTGTATGTCTCTAAGCTATATTCTTTTCTCTCTCCAAACATACTATTTGGTGGGCATCTTGATACCATTAGATATTAAAAGTTCCTTTTAATTTTCATGGATCCCACGTTTTTATGGGAGTTAATGTAATATGCTAACGTTCCTGCAGCCACCCTTTAATGATCTGTTAACATTCTCCTCTTGGGCATTTTAATGAATTGTCATCACACAAACGTAATCACCAATCATCACCTTTAATTTTATTTTAAAAAAATGTGAAGGAGGTTTAATTTTAACTGATGGAAAATGGGTTGTTTCTTGACAGATTAAAGTTCATTTCCTGGTCTATAATGATTTGTGCTTCCTAACAATCAGAGTACAAATCTGGGGTTGTGTAAAATACTGTAGGCTTCCCATGCCATGGAACTACATGCTACATACTTCCCTCTAAAAATCTCTTCATTGATTCATTATGAGTCCTCAGAGTACCTACTGGCAATTCTGAGACAAGCAGGAAACATTTATCTAAAATATCCTTCTTGATTTTGCCACTCATATTGCAAACAAGTTATGAAAGAAAACTCTTGTCTAGCAAACTTTTAAAATCTTTCCTTTGCCCTCCAAATGCTGTTAATTCTTGCCATCTCTGCAGAGATTGTATGAAGCTTCCATGTAAACCCTGCTTGGGTGAATCAGAGATGCAGACCAGCTATGTATGGTGGACTACAACCACAATAATAAGAGCAATTTTTAATCATATAGAAAAGGAAAATGTGTGTAAATTTTATATATATTCTTTATATTCTTCTATATATATTCTTCAATATATATTATTTCAAAATATGTTATTTTGAAATAAATGGAACTTCATATTCAGATTCTTAGTTAGGGAGTGAAATAAACACACTTCTGTCTGTACTAAGACTTTTGGAAAAATAACACTCCAGCCCCAACTGTTTCATATATTCTTCAATACTGTTCTAAGTATTTTGAAATACATACAGGATATAACTTAAAGGATTCAAGCTATGCTAAACAGGGATATTGTTGGCAATTGTTTGCATTTTGTAACTCCACCAGTTTTTGGCTTGGTCGACATGCAGCCCTCAACAAATTATTTTTAAATGGAATAAGTTCCTTGGTTGATAATAGGTTGCCTATCCTTAACCTATGTAAATACATGTCCATTTAGATATCATGTTCCTTTCAGAGTATCATACAGGAGAATTTTATATAGGAATAAGTAAATATTTTTCAGTGTCATTCCCAGTTCCCATTACAAGCTGTTCTCAGAAAGTGCATATTCTATACAGGCTATTACGGTAATTTGATAAGCCAGTTCTTCATGATATGAATCTTTGCCTTTGTTAAGGGGTGGGTGGAGGAAAGAACCATTGCATCTGATGGCTCACAGGGACAGTTCATTAAGCAATCAACCCTTTTAATGAAATAGTTCTTTGTTAAAATATTCATTGATCTACTGAGTTTTGCATGGAAAAAGGAATACGCTGTATCCCAAATGCTCTTCTGTCTTCCCAAGCATGCAGTTAAAACAGAAGATTGTGCCCCAGCATTCCAAACATGATAATTCACATATTAGACCTTGTCAGACAACTTCTCGGAGTCAAACCAAGAACTCTGAGAGACGCAAAACTCCATGCCCCCCCATTGCCTCAGTATAATTAATGATTACTAAGATTTCATTTCCTAGACTATGGTCTTCTTCTCAGAAAAGTAAAAATCAGCTGCTCTCCAAATGGGAAAGAAACACATAAGGGCAACAGAAAGAAAATAGAATAGAAAACTGGCATATTTTGTATGAGAATTATGCTGGAGCTGTAAGTGGATAGAACTCACTCATCTCCTTTATCCTGTTGCATGGCACTGAGTAAAAGCCAATTAGCGTCAACCAAGTCAAAAACTGGTGGAGTTATAAAATAGTAAAGGTTTTCCCTGCCAGTTGTGACCAACTCTAGGAGGCGGTACTCCTCTTTGTTTCATAGCTGAACAGCCAGTGTTGTCTGAAGACACTTCCATTGTCATGTGGCCAGCATGACTATAAACTGAGGTGCACAGATGATGTTACCTTCCCACTGAATTGGCGGTACCTATTTATCTACTTGCATTTTTATATGCGCTAGAACTGCTAGGTTGGCAGGAGCTGGGGCAGGAATGGGAGCTCACCCCGTTACGTGGCAGCGCTTGCACTGTAAGGTAGCATAAAGCACCAAAAACAAAGAAGAAAAAAATCCATTACATATAAACCACAATTGGGAGATTGGAAATAAATGAATAAATAAAAAAACATGTATGAATGATTACTATTAAACAAAACATGAATAGATCAGACAGTCACCTGGCATACAGTAAATGAAGATTCTCAGTTGCTATTCCAAAGTAGCTTAAATTATGATTGGGTTCTAAGAGAAAAATAAAAGTGACGAGAGAAACTTAAAATTACCAAGCAAGAAATATTCTTATACAGCACTATTTAGCTTCAGTGTTGTCCTGTCCATTTCAAAAAGATTACTCATATCTGACTCTAAAATAGTAAGAGGAGAAGAATTTAAATCTAAGGAAACAATGCAGACAAGCTCCATGAGTGGTTCGTACAGACAGCCTGATCAGTATGAGTAACTTTATTTGAAAAACAGATAAATGAAAAATGAAACACTGATCTGCTTTTTCTAAAAAAAAGTCAGTGGTAAAATGTTCATGGTTGGGGATGAGTAGTTCCACAGCCTTGGTCTTTTTTCACCTGGCATGAAGCAAAGAATAAACACAGGTCAGCTGCTCCTGATCTGGAATTACATTATTCTCTTGTGGTCAAATACAACCTCCAAGCTCACCCTTTTTCTGCTCTGGGACTGAAGTTCTGACAATGCAAGGCAGATTAATTTATTTATTAAAGAAATTTATATGGCTGCCCAGGCAGCTTATAGGAATAAAGCCCCAAATACAAAACCCAATATATCCCAATTCCCTGGCAACAACAATCAACCAAACTAGATCCCTGCTAGATAAGCCTCATCTGGTAGTGAAACTTCCCAGGTGAAGCAGAGTATTTTCAGTATTTATTTATCATCTTTATATGCTGCCAGGCTCCTAACGAACTCTTGATGGCTCACAATCAACATTTTTAACATTTTAACATTTTTTAAAACATTTTAAACTTTTTTTTAATATTAAACCCAGCCCCCCTGAGCTAACTGGCGGTGTTCACATCCAGGGTCTTTCCTCCGCAGCTCCTGGCTCCGCCCTCAAGCTCAGGCAGGTATCTTTCCAAAACTAGTTTCCTTATGGGAATATCCTACAACAGGCCATAAGTCCTTCAGAACTGGTGGGCAGTTGAGACAGAAAAGTTGAAGTCTTTGTAGATGCTTAAAAAAACAAAACAAAGCAAAACCAGATGTTATCTTTACCTAGAAAACACCCAGCAATGTGTTAGCTCACATCCAGCAGCAGACAAGAGAATAAACTTCAGGAAAGGACAGAGAATATCTTTAAAATGTGTTCATCAGCTGTATTGATTTCCCAATCCCCATCATTTTTAATTATTGTGATTTTCCAGGAAAAAAATCAGATAAAGATTTAGGGTGCTCCCAGATAAAATTTTAATCACATAATAGTAGTGTCTTATTTGTAGAATTTTATGAGAAGTCTAATGTATCATACACCATTTGTAACTCTCTCCCTCTTTATTCCATTACTTCTATTCTTTTTTAAAAGGGAAAGAAAAAAAAGAAGAGATAGAATAGATGCTAATTAGTTTTTAGAAGCATTTTCTGTGACAGCACCCTTAAATTTAAAAGTTAAACAGCTCCGGTTATTAACTGTAATGCAAAGAAAGGGTTAATGGTATTACTTTTCAAAAAAAATTGTCAGCAAGTAAATTTATTTTATCATACATCCATGATGTGGGAAATCCTTGCTTTGGAAGAGAGGAAGAAAATATATTTTAGTATTCCCTTGCTTTTGATAGAGAAAACAGCATAAAAAGTTGGTTGCGCTGTCTACTTCTGAAGTCATTTATAGCTTCTGATGGTACTAAGGTTCTGTCTGCATCTGATTTTTTTGAAACTCAGAATGCAAGTTCCTTAAGTGAATCTTCACACTCCCTTTTCTTTGGCACTAGAGCCAGTAAGGAGGACCATATTCCCTTGTGGATATTTGTTTGGGAAAACATGATGCAGTCTCTTGTTGACTAAGTCTAGTGGGTTGGCTTTTAACCCAGTGCTGAGAGGAGCATGTTGTTTTTAAATGTAGAGCCAGGAGATTTCTCATCATTTACAGTAAATGAATAACATCATTTCATTGCCTTATACAAGTGGAATGTAGTAGCCAAGTGAAAAAGCCATGGCCACCCACCTAACTGTTCTATCTTAAACAGGAGGAAAGATTTCACAGCCATTTAGGCAAGGCAGGTGATGGTAATACTCATGAATTCGGGAAGGACCCAACTAGAAAGTTATCTGTCAGTTTCTTTGGTTTGAAGGCACAAGAAAATCACCTCCCCTTTTCAGTATCCTACAGGGCATACATCAAGAAAATCACTATTTACAAGCCTGCAGTTAATATAAAGCAAAGTTCTGCTTCTGTTTTTTCACTGATGCTAAATTGCTTTAACTTTTGTTACTCTCATGACTTCCCCAGACTCCTCCAGTCTGCTGATCATGCTATTCTGAATCCAAGATTGGATCCCAATGGGGCAGAAACTTCAGTCTTGGACAGAAGGGTCAAATCAAAAAAGTTGACTACATTTCATCATGCTTAAATTAATTTGTCAATTATTTATTTATTTGAACCCTGCCTTTATTAATTTTATTATTTTATAAACAACCTAAGGTGGCAAACATATTTAACACACCTTCTTCCTTCTATTTTCCCCACAACAGCAACCCTGTGAGGTGAGTTAGGCTGAGAGAGAGTGACTGGCCCAAGGTCAGCCAGCTGGCTTTCATTATGCAAACAAATCAGCTTATTTTCTCCAGATATAACTGCTAACAAGAGAAATCAGTTGGGGAGTGTTTTTTCCCTACTTTTGTTTGCCATCTGTTGATATTGAGGGGAAAATTCCAGAATCAAAATTCAGATTTGCATTTAAAGTTTGAAATTAAAAACAATATAGCAAAAAGGATTTAATTCAAATCCTTTGCTAATTGAACTGTATACACATCCATTTTCCCAAACAAAGGATTTATGTGACTCAGGACTAGATGGGCCTTGAATAATATGCAGTGCTTTTAATAACAGAGGATAATATTACCATGATGGAAGATTCAACATTTTGCTTGAATTTCTTGTTTCTGGGCAATTATGAATTATTCAGAAAATATAATGTCAGAGTTAATGCCATAATTGAGAGTTATTAAGAAAAATATGAAATATATTATGGAGACATTTCATAAAATTGTTGCTGAAATTTACAGGCACATTCCTCATAGCTTAAAAAAATATTTACTTGGCATAAATGCAGTTCCTTATTGCCAACACACAGCATCCAATATTTCTATATCCTAGAAAATAATACAAGAAAGTCAAGAGAAGAAAGGGCAGGAAATAAAGATATGAGTAAAACAGTGGATATACTCAGATTTGTTACCGCAGAGTATGGATACTTATGAATTGTGTGAAAGACAAGAAAGAATTTAAAGAGGGATTTAGAGGAAACATTCTGAGAGACATAAGGAACAGCAAAGGAGAAAAAGTGGAGCAATTTGTGGCTGGAGAAAACCTTCACAAGTCCACTATGAATGGACCTGTGCAAGAAAAGATCATAGTAGGCTTATAAATAGGAAAGGTATGGACAAGGGTGGCAACATTATAGATAGTTTTGAACAGGAGAATGAGAAGGTTCTGTAGGATGTAGAAACAGAGATAACTTTTACTAATTTCAATATGAAACTTAGGTAAATATTGAAAAAATCAGGTGGGACTTCATGACAAGACATAATGACTAAGACGAAGCTAATTTCTACTGGAATTTGCCTTAATGATTTAGTTTTCAAAATGGGGCTAGTATCCAAGAATATACATTGAAGGAAAACCATTTGATAAAATGCAAAACCAGAACAGAGCAAAACCAAACATTAACAAGAAAATTTATACAGATTGTAAAGATTACCCACTGTATTTCCACTTTATTTAAGTGTCCTTGGGGGCCTCAAAACAGCTGTACCTATGGATTGTTCAGTACCTTCCTTCATTGGACAGATGCATAGTTCTGTTAACAAGCATTATCTGAGACATGGTCATTTGATGATATGGTGATATCACATTTAAACCTTGACCTAAGCCTTGAGCTTCAAATTACTTTCTCTCTCTCTCTGTATTCCATAATCATTCAGTAGCTTCTTCAAAAAAATAAGAGTAAGGCCTTAAATGCCTTAAACTCAATCACCTATTTGTATTGTCTGATGATGTACAAAAGCATGTTGTGAAACCAGCCTGAGTCATTGCGTTCCAGAAAAATCTATGTATGTATAATCCTAGACCTCAGACACTTCTTTTTCTTCATTATTTGCATAGCTTGTCCTAGCATGTCAGGTTGGGAAACTGACAGTAATGATATTTTAATCACTGAAATCATTTCTATAATAATGTTCTTTAAAATACTGATGTACTGCTGGACCAAATGTAGCATGTTTTAGTTCTCAGTTAGTCAATATCCAAAGGGTGGGTGGGAAATAAGTGCAAAGAAGTCATTTGCAAACCCTAACATGTTACTGGATAAATTACACTTTATGTATCAGCAACTTTAAGATGTGAGGACTCTTCTCCCCAGTTGAAATCCATACATATTAAAGCTGTTGAGATTGAGAAGTGCTGTTCTAGCTCCAAGTCTCTTCTATCGTCTATGGTTTTGGTGCTAATATGCAAAAGTCTGAATGGCTTGAATCTCAAGGAAAGCCTCTTTTTTATTTATTTGCTTAGCTCTTTGAACACCTTTCAAAACCTTCTTCCAAGTTGCTCTGCCAAATGAATTGAGGGAAATGGCCACAAAGAAAAGGTTTTCTCAGCAAGGACAGCCATGGGGGAGTCAACAGCATAAAAATGATGGGGGCAACTAGATATTTGAAGCTTTGCCCCTTTTTGCATGTGTGTAATTTATACACTACTTAAACCCTTTTGTCTGTAACCTTGCAAATTATTGCAGCATAGGGCAACAATTTTTAAAACAAGCTGCTGTATCTCAAATAGGCCAACTTAAAGAATGCACAAAATCAAGGACCTATTACTCTTGTAAGATTGAAATTTGACAAGCTTGTGGTCACTTTAGTGCTGTCATGCTGCCTGGAGATTCAGTAGACCACCTTAACCCTTCAGAGGCCTAGTATACTAGTTCCACCATTGGCTGCCAGAGGGCAGTCAATTGCGCTCAAGCTGGCAGGAAGTTACTCCTGCTTCCATGGCTTTTTTTGTCTTTGATCATTTTGTTTCTCTGTTTAGGTAAAGAAATATCCCTGAAATGATGATCCAACAGGATGCAGGCTGTCTAGGGCATATTAAAAAGGATGGGACTTTGATCATCCAGATGCTCCTGTAATGTTGATACCTCCCACTCTCATTCCTGCTTCTCAATATAGGGCTTCATTTAAAAAATTCCCAAACTAGTGTCTGCATTGATACCTTTTTAATAGAAAGACTGAAACTTTCCTCCTATGATACAAATCATAAATTGTACAGCATTAAATTAAAGTAATTGTATGTTATTGTTTTACTCCCTTTCATGGATGTCTTGTTGTGGTTAAAGGGCTTGCGTAACCCACTGAAGCTATGAGCTATGCCATATAGGGCCACCAGACAGGTCATAGTAGAGAGTTCTGAATATGATCCAATGGAGGAAGAAATGGCAACCCACTCTGATATCTTTGCCAAGAAATCTGATATCTTTGCCCATGGACAGTATCAAAAGTCTAAAAGAAATGATGCTGGAAGATGAGCCCTTCAGGTTGGAAGGTCACCAATATGCTACTGGGGAAGAGTGGAGGTCAATTACAAGTAACTCCAAAAAAAGTGAGCCAAAGCTGAAAGTATGCTCAGCTGTGGATATATTTGGTGGTAAAAGGAAATAATTTGCCATAAAGAACAAAATTGCATAAGAACCTGGAATGTAAGATCTAAGAATCAAGGTAACCTGGATGTGGTCAAACATGAGATGGCAAGATTGAACATCAACATTTTGGGAATCAGTGAACTAAAATGGACAGGAAT
>JANHZU010007822.1:235723-247584 GCA_032468055.1 Acrochordus granulatus | reverse complement strand
CGTGGACTTTCTACATCCAGTCTAGTTTAGATTATTTATTTTTGGATCTTTGTTCGGGCAATACATACTTAATAAAATCATGAGGTAAAAAGGAAAATACAATTTTTTAAAGTGGTAAAATATATTTATGCATAATTTGAACCATTTATTTACCCTAAGTATTTTAGTTCTTCATAACTAAAGGACTGAGGCTTGAAAAATTAATGTATTTATATGTTTGTATTATCCAGAAAAGAAACTGCTGTAATATGCAAAATATTCAATCTTAGATATGTCTACTCAGTAGTAAGTCCCTTCTGTTAGTATAAAAATACTGTATAACCTTAAAGGTTAAATCCAGTTGAATATAGATAGACTTAATATTGAATAAAGATAAATATTTCCACTGCCATCATGGCCGACTCTAGAGGGCAGTGCTCATCTCTGATTCACAGCTGCGGGATCCAGCATTTGTCCCAAGATGCTTTCATGGCAGGACCTGGGGCAAGTAATGGGAGCTCACCCCATTATACGGCACTTGGATCTCGAACTGTTGACCTGCTGTATGGGCTTTTCGTACAGGGAGTCAGCAGTTCGAGACCTGAGTGCTGCATAATGGGGTGAGCTCCCATTACTTGCCCCAGCTCCTGCCAACCGGGCAGTTCAAAGGCAGGCAAAAATGCAAGTAGATAAATAGGTATCACCTTCAGTGGGAAGGTAACAGTGTTCTGTGTGCCTCGGCATCTAGTCATGCCAGCCTCATGGCCATGGAAGCATTTTTGGACAACACTGGCTCCCTCAGCTGTGAACTGGACTGCCTCTAAGAGTTGAACTTAGGAGGGGAAAACTTTTAAGCTTTCATGGTCATGTGGCTGCCATGACTATATGCCAAGGGGCACATGGAACACTGTTATCTTTCCCACTGAAAGTGGCACCTATTTACTTGCATTTTTACATGCTTTCAAACTGCTAGGTTGGCAAGAGCCAGAGCAAGTAATGAGAGCTCACCCTGTTATGTGGCGGCACTTGGGTCTCAAACTGCCGATGTGCCAACCTTTTACCAACAAGCCCAGTGAAAATAAAAGTGGGTCACTTAAATCAAATTTTGGACAGAACTTCATATACTTCCTAAACTACCAGCAAAGCAAATTAAACAATATAATTGCAGTATTATATTTAACTTGCAGTTTGATTCTTGCAACTATATCTATTTGTCATTAATTTCACATTAGTTTTAACTATAGAGCGATAATCAGTATTTCTTGTTGTATTAAGTGTGCTTTTTATTCTATTTAGAAACTTTGTGTTTCAAAACAAAGTCTTTGAGTAAGGAATCCAACCAGGATAGTCTGTAAATCAAGTATAGCAATTTTGCAAGACCATAAAAGCAAAACGTTTTGGGAAGATGAACCACTATGTCTAAAATTATCTAGGCCTTGTATTAGCAAGGAACAAGGATATCAAGTTTCTTTTCTTTCACCTTTACTTTTGTATTTGTTTACAATTCTCATATTTATCCTAATGGAAGGAAAGCTAAGCACAATAGAGCCAGAGCTGATATAATTCTTCCCATTCTAGGTACACTTTTGCTTGACATTCTTCCTTTTGGCCCTCTCTACTGTCCAAGCATTGGTAGCAGAGGTGAAACATCCGTAGATGTTTCTGCCAGCATGATAGAGAAGCTTTTTCTCTAACTGCTCTGCTACATTTTATGACCCAGCACATCTCCCAGGTGCACTATGATGGCTTCCTTCATAGGAGATAATGGCAACTTTATTTTGTTTTCTCCCATTCTTATCAATGTCGCTTCTTTCTGATTCATGCTGCCTTGGTGCAAACCCAGCATCACAAAAATAAAATAGCAAATATAAATTGTCCCTTACAGACAGGGGTTTTTCAGTCTGAAAACAAAGTGCAAAATGATGAAAATTATTTTACATTTTTTAAAATTCAATGTAACTGGAAGAAGGCACTTGTTAATATTCAGAATATTTAATATTGACAAATAATCATTTAAGAATTTATTATTTGCACTTTTAAATATCTGATTTTAAATTGAAATAATCCATTTTGCAAATGCATAGTGAAATATTCATCTGTTTAATATAGTAGATAAATAATAACCCTGAATTAATTTTTTTTACAAAACAGTCAGAAGCATATTTACATATTGGTCTGGTTTCAATCAGATTAAAATTCTAGATGAATTTGGAGAGATCTATACAACTTTTACAATGTGAACTAATTTATATTCAGAAGTAATCTCATTTCAGAAGAATTTATTTCTGGGTAAGTTCAGATAGAATGCAATTTTTGGGACATTAAAAGATGTCTCTAAAATGAACAATAAAAATTTTCAGGGTTTTCACACATTTCTCCTCTTACTACAATTTTCTTTCCTAGCTGGATTTTAAGGCACGGTCAGCGTTTACCTACTTCAGTCTTGCATTTTGAACATTTTCATACATCGATATGAAACACGCATCTGAACTTCACACTGTGTCCATGCTGAATCTTTTTGCAGAGGACAGGGAAGTTATAGTAAAGTGTTGATATTGGCATTACGGATGTGAGATGTGCAGTAACGGAGTGAAGCTTCACGTCTGAAAAAATGCAGCCTTTGTAAGAACTTTGCCAAGAACTTTGCCCCTCACAACATGGATCTCAAGTATGCACTGCTTGCATGTCTGAAGGAAATCCTGCCACTTGTATCTGTTTTGTATCTGTAATCTTGTATATTAACAACACGGAGGTTTGTTAAACCGAGAAGGTTGTATGGAGCAAAGTACAGTACTTCACTAAAACTGATAACCTAGGACACATCCCCACACAGGCCATTTTACAAACAGGGTCTCCAGTATTTAGGCACTTATTTATCACAGTAGCCACTCATAACTACAGAGCAGCAGCAAAAGCACGGATCGCCTTCACTCCATTCAGTAGCGTGGAGAAATAGCAGCCGCCAGGTACTAAAGGAGAAGGTCCCCGAGTGACCTGACAGACCGCGAGAGAGGCCTCGTTTCCTTTCACCCCGCTCGCTTCCATCGTGTCCCTTCCCGCTCATTCACCTCTTTTATCTCCCCCTCGTCGAAGCTTCCTTCTCCATTCAGGACCTGCGGGCTTGAAAACGAGCTGCACCTGCTTTAGATGAATTATGGTAGAACTGGAAGTAACTCGCTCCCCACCCCTCCCTTTCGGCTCTCAAGTCACATCTCCAGTGCAGACGCAACCCCTGTGATTAGACGCCGATCTCCCCGTCTGAATGGGGCAGAGAGAGGAGGGACCCGAGGCGCAGACACTGACTCCCCCCCGAGACGTCCATTGAGGAAAACGGAAGAGAAGAAGGGAGAAAACAGGCACCCCCGCGCGATACGAGAGGAGGAAGCAGCGAAGGCTTGAGCAGGAGAAAAGTATGACCGTGCCCGAACTGTGTTAGAGCTTTCTTTTCCTCTCTCGGCCTCCCCCCCTCTCTTTGTCTCCGAGGTGTTTAACTTTGGGGGATCTCGGGCGTTTGTGCACCGCAAGGGACGAAGCTGGAGGCGGCGGCGGCGGCGGCGGCGGCAAGACAGCAAGAAAGAGGCGGCCACATGCGCCGAGTGGGGGGTGTTAAAAGTTGAGTCTCGATTCCGGGCGCCGTAGATCCGAACAGGTTGGTGGGATTTCTAGCGACCCCAGGCACTCAGCCCCCTCCCCCTCCCCTTAAACTTTCATTGTTGGTGCACTTTTGAATCCAGGCGAAGGACCTTTTGTAGTTCCTCTTTCTCTCCCCCTTTCTGAAAGGACTGTTCTGCTTTGAGTATAAAGAAATTACCCAGAATATTTGCGCCTAGGAGCCGTGAAGTTGCTTGGCGGGCCGAGCTGGCCTCCCCCTCCCCAGGTGTTTCGGAAAACAGGTGTCAGAGGAGGCTGAGATTCACGCTTGGTTGCTTCCCCGCGCTCCTTCCGCGCAGCGTCCGAAGGAGAGCCAGGAACCCCCTTGCGGATGTCGGGGGGGGGGGGCAGCGGCGGCGCGGACACGCGTAGAGAAGCCGCTGGGGAGGCGCGACTGCCCGCGGCCCCGGGTGTCCGGGTGGGCTGCTCGGTGCTGTTCTCGCCCCGGAGGCGCGTGAAAGTTCGCGCAACGCGGGGCCGACGCGAGGGGAGGACAAAGAGCGGCTCTGGCGGGGCAACTTTTCGGTCGGGATCCTGCCGAGCGGGGCGCGGGGCGCGGAGTCCCCGGAGGGGCACCGGCGGCGGCGAGTGGCCGTCGGAAGGCTTCCTCTTTGTTCGGGGCGGGGGCGGCGGCTGCGGCGAGGACGGGAGGCAGAGATAGGTTCTCGCCTGTGGGGGGAAATATAGGAAGAAGCGCCCGGCGGGTGTGCGTGTGTGTGTTTGCGTGTGTTTGGCTGTTCTGTTTTGTGAATGTGGCGAGGGGTGGGGAGAAGATGTTGCAAAACCGCTTTGGGGTTTTCTCCAGATCAATCAGTTTGGTGAGCGTGTCTGCGAATTGCGATCTATCGTGAGTGACAGGACGGTTGACTCCGAGCTTTTTGTATTTACGGCCGTCGTGAGTACACGCCAGGCTGGGGGAGGGGAGGGAGCGGGAAGGCTTCGGATCGGGACGGCTGATTCCCCCCCAAAGGGAGAAAAAAAACTTCACTTCGCGAAGTAACTTTTCTGGCAGTAAAACTTGGTCGAATTATTGCCTAACCAAAAAACCCCAGCTTTTGAATTCGGTCTCCTCCTCGGGATCACAAAACATTGGGATGATAGAAAAATACTGAATAGGGAGAAAATTCCTCATTTCTAAATGGTGAATTTTAAATGATTTTATTATAAATAATTGTTTTTTAATTAAAAGGTCTTTATTTTTGAATAGGGTAGGTAGAGTAAGAGTTACAAAAGCACATTTTCTTATAATGTGACTTTAAAGGTGGTTTTGTTTTATATATATATTTATTGCGCAGAATATAACACTGTCAAAGAATCTCCATCAGTCAGCTTGGCATCATTTTCTTGTGGGTTTTCCTTCTTCTGCTTAATGTTACCAATGATTAGAAATGCTACCAGTACTCCATCAAAGCCTCAAATTTTGGGTAAAATTATCAGGGAAACTACTGGATGTGTTATTTGCGCAGATGTACCATGCTAATTCTAATTCTTTCTAAAAAGGAAGAAGTGACTTCTATGAATGAATAGAAGCACAAAATGATTCAAATATCCGTAATGTAAATTCCATAATGATTAAAACTGAAATTACAAAATTATTTTCAAATCGAGGGATGTTTAAAATAATGTATTCTCAGTACATAGACCAAGATTTCTCTTAACTAATCATTTTAAAAATAAAATCTTAAAAAGCAAAGTTTCATTATTAAAAAAATGAATCTCAAATGGACAGTTTTACTACCATTGTTTGGGATTGGATATTTAATTCATTTATTGTAGCTTAGTGAACATTAGTCAATATATCCTAAAATACAGAGATTATTCTTATTATGACAGTTTCTTTGGGCAACTGAAAAGTTTCAAGCGAGCTGTTGAAAAAAATATAGTTTGCATGGGTTTGGAAAATGCTTTAACCCAATTTTATAATATTAATCTTCCCATAATGGGGCAAATAGTATTAACATCTATTTCCTGCCCACTTAGAGTTCTGATTTAATTTTTCAGTTCTTCTACAAATATATTTATTCCATCCCAATACAAAGTTTTGTGAGGCAAATCGGTTTAAATACAATAAATAAAACATTTTCTTTTGATAATAATTTGTTAATGTCGGCACCTTCCATTTTCGTATGTGCCTGAAATGAACACTTTTTCCTGAATTTCATAGTTTGTATAAAGCTATTTAAACAGATTCTCCTCAAATTCATAATACATGTTGCATAAATAGGAATAGGCATTCTTCTTCTTAAGTGCAGTATTAAGTAAGTTGGACACCCTCATAGCAACTCTAAGCAGTTTATTTATAGATCCCTTTCCATAGTCCATTGATGACTTCAAATATATGCTTCAGCCAGCAATTGCATTTGTCTTTAGTTGGTGAAGTTTATAAGGCAGCCTTTTACCATAAACAGTTCTACTTTCTTAGCTCTTGACTAGACATTTATATTTTCAGATAATCTGGAGGGGAGGGTGGAACAAGAAATAGAAGTCTTGCTTTGTATAATAATATAGAATATTGTCCAAATGTACTGGTACAAGAAAGGGACTTGTTCTGCCAATAGGCCATTTTGAATGGCCTACTGACATACTGTATGATGTTAACGCTTCAGCCAACAGAACCCATCAATCGTATATGTTAGCTGGTAACAGCATTTAGCACTCTATTAGCAAAGTTCATACAAAATAAACTATCTTTGTTCAACAGTCCTATATACCTGTAGAAGTAAGACCCACTGAGTAACTTCTAAATGGTATAAAATACAAGACTCCAGTGTTACAATGGAGAAGCAGTGTAGTCTTATTTTTTCTTAATTGTATTTTAAACTAAAAGTAAAACCTGAAGGTAAGTGATGCTCAGATAATTTGATTTTGAAATATTTAATTTTTTTCATTCTGAAATCTTAAAAATAATCAGGCAGATTCCTTGAAACTGGGCACAAAACAATCTGTATCAGACAGAGTATATCATTTGTTTTGAAAACCAAGAAAATAGGAGAAAAGTGATTAAGAAAATTAGCATTTGTTATTTTTCTTATTTGGGGATTAATGTATTAAAGGTCCTTCAATATATATTTTAGACATTTCTTTGAAAGTTATTCAAAGTTCAACTGAATCATTGAAATGAATGAATATGGGGGCATATACATAGTTTATATGTAAATCTGCAATGGGCAGAGTATAGGCTTGGTAAAAATGTTTTCTAAAACTACAAATGTTCTAATGTATGCACTGTTTTATGTAATTAAGTTGGGAGCATCTTTGCAGTGAAAATTGTGATCAAAATCCTGTGCAATCTCTCCATTTATACATTTATCTACTAGATAGAAAAAGAAAAAAGTTCCCTTTCACAAATATTGAGCAGTGGGGTAGGAAAGAATTCAGAATATGGGACTTACAGTTGGAGTAAGGATGTCTTATCAGAGCCCATTGTGCAAATTGTAAGAAAAGCTAGGAAATGGGATGGAATTCCCTTCTCTTTAGACTGATAACTTTCTAAACTATGAATGAAGATGCTGAGCACCCCATCCAGTTCAAAATTATAACAAGAAAGATTCTATTTGGACTAAGGGATATCAACAGTGAGAAGATAGTTTAGATGAATAGTTTAGTTCTACTTATATCCATTTAGATTTAAAATTAACATTCCCATTTATTGTTCCTTTATTAAAAATTAAAATCAAGAAGAGCAAAGGATTTTGGAATGTTCCTAACTCAAGTTTCCATATAGAAAGAAGGATTTCTTAAGAAGATAAAAAAAATCTATAAAGCAAAGAGCAAATAAAATAAACACTTCAGGCGCTTTCTCTTTTTCGTTTCTAATAACCAAACCGGGAACTATGTGCAGTCAGTTGTGAAGTTTTTGCCCAAAGAAGCCTAGGAGCATTTCTTTTCTTATGGCACAGGGGATGCTTTTGAATCTGATAATGTTTGTGTGTGTCTTGCTGTGGGGTTGGAAGAGGGGAAAAGAAGGGGGGAAGCTGAAAATTTACTTCTGTTATATGTGGAGAAGAACATTGGAAAAAGAAAAGATGCTGTTATATTTTACTTTTAAAAGGATTTGCAGTCCGATCCTATGCATACTTACTCAGAAAGTAATCTCATTATGTTTGATGGAGCTTACTTCCAGGCAAGTGTGTATACAATAGTTGTGATCAAATCTTTGTTATCAGAAATAAGGTAGATCGGAAATTTTAAAATGTATATCTTACAGAAGATTGAATGTAGAAAAGGGATACACATGGATTACCTATATATGTTATTTCTCTTTCTCTCTAATTTATTTTCTTGTGAATCTCTTTTGAAAGAACAGAATTATGTAGATTTTTACCTGACCCCTACAATAGCAGGCAAGTTTTTTTCCTCAAAAAGTTGAAGAAGAGAGAGAAGAGAAGGAATTTCCTTCTTTCAAACTTTTTCCCCTCCTAGCATGTGTGGTGTTTTTTTTGCTAAGGAAGGTATTTTTTCCCTCCTAAAATTGCACATCTGTGCTTTAAGAGGGCAACTTAATGTTACAGAGATACTTGATTTTGGAGTCCTGCAAGAAATTAGTTGTGGGCTGTCATAACTTTAAGGTAGAAATAGGTTATTTTATTAATTCCTTATGGAGAAGGTAGCTTTTGACTGCAAAAGTATATTATTTTATCTGAGTTGTCTTAAATAGAGTAGTAAACATCTTTAGCATTATTTATTGGCAGCTTCAAAACAAATCCTAGCGTTGCCCAATTTGATTTAATTATTTTCCACTTGGCATTGTTGTACTCGGATAGAACAGGATGCCATCTTTCAAACTTGGCTACTTCACTTGCCTCCAGGGCTGAGCGGTTTCCTCTTTACTCTGTGAGTAATTGCTGCATGGCAGGTTAAAGCACACCTTCCAAATTCTTGATAGGAAGGAGTGATGATTTAAACTTAAGTGAGAACTAAAAATCTTTTCCTGCGAAATGTGAGTAACAGTATATATAACTTTATTCTACAATAAACTTATTTTAAAAGTTTATTTTAAATTTTGATTTTATTTAAAATTTGCTAATTTAAAGTTTCATGGCTCTGCTTCAAATTTGCCAACTACTCTTAGCCATACTTTCTGATTTTTGTTATATTTTCTGATTTTTGGTCTCCTTGGAAGCTATATCCATTGTCAGCTATAAACAGTCTTCCATAGTATTAAAAAGCTTTTGAAATGTTTGTTTTGTTTCTAAATTAGAAATGTTGTTTTTCTCTGTTTGACTTTGTTCTTCCCAAAGTGCAGTTTTAGTCCTGGGGTATAGTTTGCACACGAAATTTATAATAGTGTATCTATTTTTTTTCTTTAAAAAGAACTTTTGTTCAAAGGATTTTCAAAAAATATTTTCAACAATGTGGTTGATAAATACAGAACTGTTTTTTTTCTACAGATTTATAATATGTATATAAACTTAATGTCCATCTATTTAAAGTATCTTTTCTTAAAATTGGGTTATGCATGAATTGATTTATATAGCCAAAATAAGGAAGAAGGAAATATTTAAAAGTGTAATTGTGCCTTTGAACATATGTTTGTTTAAGGTGATTTGAACTAACTAAGATCCATAGAGCAAGTGATTCATTGCACAAACTTGACTTCTCATTTTGCTTATTGTATATGGAAGGTAAAATGTTGAAGATAAATGTAAATACAGTATTCTGTCAGGTTAATAGGATTGTTGGAAAGAGCTGTGAGCACTGTTAACAAATTTTTAAAAATTCTGTTTTCCATATCATGTTCCACTGAGTTGCCTTTACAGCATTATCTGTGTTTATCACCAAATAGTCTGCACTTGTTTCATATCCTTTGTATCTATGGAAGGAGACAGGATCAAATCCTTTTATTCCCATTTTCTTTGAACCTCCTTTTTTATCCCTCAGTAAGAGAACATGCAGTAACAAATGTAAGAGAATTTCTGCTCTCCTTTTGGAATTGTTACAAATCCTTTACTCTAGCTGCATTTTTAAGTACATTAAAACTTAGATCCATTTAAAAACTATACACATTTATGGAAACATAAACTTCTAACGACTTGAGCAGGAGGAAAAAAAACACTGATCTTTTCATATATTTGCTAAGATTTTTTATTCTAACTTACTGGCGTGACTGTACACCTAGCACCACACTGTTGGAATGGGAGCTGGCACATACAAGGTAGCAAACAATTCATTTCCAGTGTGATTTTCCTAAGAGAAGTTCATGAAATACATATACAGTAAAAAGAATCCTACAGATGATCAAGAATTAGAACTGTAGTATACACTATTTACATAGTGATAAGGTCTGTGTGCCCAAAGACTCAAAATGTCATTTTTCATGTTTGCAAATTGTGGACTCTCTATCTGTACGGTATCTTGAATAGAGTATTTTTGTGAAATTTCGAAGAAAAAGCTACTTACCTGTATAAGAAGCATGCAGTATAGCTGTATAGAGGAAATGCAAGCATCTTTATACATGAAAAAGATAAAATGACCAATGTGCATATAAGGTGTTAGACTACAGAGCATGTCTGTAGTATGTTCCTTGAGGGCAAGATAGGAGCTAACATGTTTCTGAATTTATCTAGTGGTGTTTGATCCTTTCAAACAGAAATTGTTTGTGTAATGACTCACGCATGCAGGAGTGAACAAAGCAATTTTAGGGAATTTATCCATCTTTGCAGATGGAAATAGACACTGCCTATACCCTTTTCAAAGTCCAGAATGAGCACCCAAGAACTTAGAACTGTGTTTCAATTCCCCCATGGCTCTGTTCAAACAAGTTTAAAAAGAAAAAGGAAGGTAGAAAAAAAAAGTGTGGCTGAATTATTTCCATACTTCCAGACAGTACTGGCATAATAAAGGATAGATTTTTCACAAGCATTGTTGAAGGAGATTTGGCATGCACAATTACTGTTTTTAGCTTAGGTCGATATTTGAATTTGGCTAAGTAGTAATAAAAAAACTCAATTACATGCCAAACTGCAACCTTATTGGATGATACATATTATTTTTGGGGGCTGATAAGAGAGCTAATTTTGGTGAAGAATGAATTCCAAATATGAATATATAATCCAATCCCATGAGTCCATCTTATGTTGTGTTGTTAAAGGAATTTCTAGGATCTGTTTACAATAAAACTGAAAATAGACTGTATGTACCTTTTAACATTTTAGATTTTCCTATAGACTTTTTAAAATGTCTTATTTTAAAAGCTTATATCATTCCTAAAAACAGTGATTTTCTAACAGTGACTGAGTTCCAGGTATATTTAATTAAAACATGTATTTCATTTGCTAATAGTAATCTGTGTTCATAGTCTTGCATTAAAGGAATTGTCTGGTTTCATTAAAAGAAAATGGCGATTCTGGTCAGAATTGCAACAAAGTCCTTGAAGGTGGAATAGATCCTTTTAGAAGAGCGATTGTGAAATGTGCAATTCCCTGAATACAGTAAGAAAAGCTTAGAGCTGTTGAGGTGTGAGAAGGAAAGGTGTTTCTCTGATTCTACTATAGAATTAACGAAAAAGGGGAAATGGAAAACAATACTGTAGATCTTTTGGTCCCACAAACTGAAATGATAGGATTTCAGCTGTTGGCATGGGGTAGGAATAGCTAGCTAAATACACCTATCTAGGTGTAGGAAATACACCTTTATGGGTGTGATGAAAGGAAAATTTCTGGATCTTGATGAGTAGTTGATATTCTAGCATTCCTTCCAATATAGTTTCCTATATCCAGGTAAGCAAATATCATATTTATTGTGAAACTGCTTTAAATGTCAAGACATACTCACTAGATTCTGGTACAATATATACTTAAATCTAAAAAAAAGTGCATCTGGGTATATTCTGAATTTAGCATTTATTGCAAAATAAAAACAATTGAACTCTCCATCATTTTATGGAAGTCCGCTCCTGGTGACCTCAAACCATTTTAATTTCACCATGCTATTGTTGATGGAAAAAGGCCTGTGGGGGGCTAAATAGAGTTAGAAACCTTATGGTTTGGCGCAAGTGGTTAAGAGCTCGGCTTGCCGGCTGGAAGGCCGGCGGCCCGGGATCGTGACCCAGCGTTGCTGCGCAGCAGGGCGAGCGCCTGCTGTTCCACCCCAGCTCCCGCCCACCTAGCGGTTCAAAAGCGCGCGAGCGTGAGTAGATAGATAGGTACTGCCCCTTCTGGTGGGAAGGTAACAGTGTCCGTGCACCTTAGGCGTCCAGTCATGCTGGCCACATGACCACGGAGCCGTCCCAG
>JANHZU010007822.1:219782-230103 GCA_032468055.1 Acrochordus granulatus | reverse complement strand
TATTGTTTTCCTCTGTTTCTTTGCACTGTTCATTTAAGAAGGCCTTCTTATCTCTCCTTGCTATTCTCTGGAAATCTCCATTCCATTGGGTATATCTTTCCCTTTCTCCCTTCCCTTTCACTTTTCTTCTTTCCTCAGCTGTTTGTAAAGCCTCAACAAACAGTCATTTTACTTTCTTGCATTTATTTTTCTTTTACATGGTTTTAGTAGCTACCGCTTCTACAGTGTTGTTATACCTCCATCCATAGTTCTTCAGGGACTCTGTCTACCAGATATAATCTCTTAAATCTATTCCTCACCTTCAATTTATATTTATAAGGGATATCACTGAGGTCATACCTGAATGGTCTAGTGTTTTTCCCTGCTTTCTTCAATTTCAGCCTAAATTCTGCAATAGTAAGCTCATGATCTGGGCCACAGTCAACTCCAGGTCTTGTTTTTAGTGACTGTATAGAGCTTTTCTATCCATGGCTGCAACGAATATAATCAGTCTGATTTCGGTGTTGATTATCGAGTGATGTCCATGTTTAGAGGCAATTCCTGAGGTGTTGGCAAAGTATATTTGTTATGACCAGCATATTCTCTTGACAAAATTCTGTTAGCTTTTGCCCTGCTTCCTTTTTTATTCCAAGGCCAAACGTGCTTATTATTCCAGTTATCTTTTGACTTCCTTCTTTAACATTCCAATCCCTGATAATTTTTTTTGCTGTGAATTCTAGAAGGTGTTATAGACCTTCATAGAACTGGTCAACTTAAGCTTCTTCAGCATCAGTGGTTGGGACACAGACTTGGATATCTGTGATGTTGAATGGTTTGCCTTGGATTTGAACCAAGGTCAGTCTTTCCTTTTTGATATTGTACCCCAGTACAATCTTTTTTCTCACTCTTTTACTGACTGTGATGGTTACTCTATTTCTTCTAAGGGATTCTTGTCCACAGTAGTAGATATAGTTGTCATCTGAATTAAATTCACCCATTCTCATTCATTTTAGTTCACTGATTCCTAAGATGTTGATGTTCAATCTTGCCTTCTCATGTTTGACCACATCCAGCTTACCTTGATTGATAGATCTTAGATTCCAGGTTCCTATGCAATATTGTTCTTTACAGCATCAGACTTTCCTTTCATCTCCAGACACATCCACAGCTGAACATCCTTTTGGCTTTGCCCCAGCCACTTCTCTCTTTTTAGAGCTATTTGTAATTGCCTTTCACTCTTCCCCAGTAGCATTCTGGCCACCTTCCAACCTGAAGGGCTCATCTTCCTGTGTCATATCTTTTAGCCTTTTAATACTGTCCATGGGGTTTTCTTGGCAAGGATAGTGGAGTGGGTTGCCATTTTCTTCTCCAGTGGATCATATTTTGTCAAAACTCTCTGCTGTAACTTGTTTGTTTTGGTTCTGCATAGCATAGTTCACAGATTCATTGAATCATGCAAGCCCCCTTGACATGACAAGGCAGTGTTCAGTGAGGGGGATCAGTACATTTAATTAGTAATTATTCAGTACTGATTCAGGCTATTTTAAAACAATGGTAATACAATGACTTGGTGTTTATGATAATTGAAAAGCCTTAATGAAAAAATATCCTTGTGCCTAAGATTTCTTCTTAGTTAGAAGAATATATTCCATAGTTCTATAAGATAGGATTATGTAGTAAGAAGTCTTTCTTGGACTGTAATATTACATAATATGTAGGTAGCTAAATTACATATATTAATTTTCCTCTTGGATATCTGTGTTTGACCTAGGTGAAACTATTTTCCCAAATGTGCTGTACTTTTATCTGTACATAGATAGCACATTACCCCCACCAGTTACCATTTACCCCCTCCAGTTACTATTACTATGTTTTTACTGACTGTAAATTGTTGTACTGTGATTTTTCCTAACTCTGATTCAAAGTACATTCAGTATAAGTATCTGAAGAGGTTGAACTCGCATTATGCTGCACATGGACCTGAGACTGATCAGGTTAAGACAGTAATGTGAAAGTTTTATGCTTTTAATAATTTTTATTTTAATAATTTTATAGGGAAATTCTCTCTCACCCCTCCACCTAAAATCTTGTGAGTTTGGAGCTGCCTGCATCCCGTTCTATAATTTGTTATGTCTGATACTGGGTCTTTTGCCCTGTTGTCCAGGAATGTTGTCTTAAGTCCCTGCTTGATTTCTGAGCTTGCATCTAGACTGGAATAACTCTTGAAGACAACCTCTAGGTTTGCTTGTGAGGTTCTCTTCCCATGGTTACTGCTCCATTAGCTTTAATAGTGGTTAATTCTGCTGTTTTAGTATTTGTGTTGCAATGTTTTATGTATGTATATGTGTGTGTATATATAAATATATAGTATCCACATACAGAGAGTGACAATGTTTATTTAAAATCATGTTGTTTACATTTATTTTTTTAAAATATTTTAAAAATTAAACTATTAATTTTAATATTATCTAAGGGGGCGCGATGGCGCAAGTGGTTAAGAGTATATGTGTGTATATATATAAATATACAGTATCCACATACAGAGAGTGACAATGTTTATTTAAAATCATGTTGTTTACATTTATTTTTTAAAAAATATTTTAAAAATTAAACTATTAATTTTAATATTTTCTAGGATCTGCCTAATACTTCAATACATTTTTCTCCCTTTTAAACTGTAAATTGTACTATTAGAAACATTGCTGCAAAATGATAGTTTTGTTCTAAGCCTTCCTTTTCTCTTTTATGATTTCAAAATATCAAATTATTTCCAGAAAGTTATGAATATTGAAAGAGTGTTCTTACACTTTGAGAAGAATACACTTAAGTATTTGAATACACTTAAGTATTCCTACATTTTGAGAAGAGTCCTGGTTGGCATGAGGGAGATGAGAGGGAGGAGGGGAGGGTGATTGCTTGGAAGGAGAATCTGGAATTTGAATCTTGGGAGTTCTTTCTCTTGAACGCGTTTCACTTAAGTTATGCTTTTTATGCAGTGAGAGAGAACCATTGGTTCCGTTGTGAGATTTCCCATGCGAGCTCATCGCACGGTGCTTGTCTTGTGAGTTTTCACTAGTTAACCAAATTCAATTTTATTAAAAAAAATGTTCTCGCAATCCAAGGTTCTACTGTAATTATAAATTTAGTGGATAGGTACATGCACTATGGGAATTAATGGGATTATTTAGTACAGATGGAATGCTGAACTGTTCTTGTCCCTCTGAGACATTCCTCTGTTGTCAACCTTGGAGATGAACGTGCATTTTGTATGTTTCATTGTTACTTAAAATAATGTAAACTTAAAACGCTGGACAATTTTCTGTTATTATTTCTCCTCTTTCAAATGTTGGATAATGCACAGATACATAAAGAGCCAGTGATCATTACAAAATCTTACTTACGCATTAGTTCTATGCTGTTAACTTTATAATTCCATACATCACTGTTGCTTTATTCCCCACATGAAATGGGTTGCACCAGGGTGAAAATGAAAATGCCACTTAAGATCTTCAGATTGATATAATGTTCATTGATATAGAATCTGTTGCCATTACAGTGGAACCTTGGATTCCGAGTAACGCTGTTCACAAATATTTCTCAAGATGAGCAAAAATTTTTAATAAAATTTAATTTGGTTAATAAGTGAAAAATTGCAGGACGAGCATTACACAATGAGCTCATGCGGGAAAACTCACAAATAAGCCAATGATTCTTCTCTCTCACTGTGTAAAAAGTGTAAATTAAGTGAAACCAGTAGTGTTAGTGAAAGTCATTCAAGAGAACTCCTGAGATTCAAATTCCAGATTCTCCTTCCAAGCAATAACCTTCCTCCTTCTCTCTTCCCTCTCATCTTCCTTACACTAGCCAGGATTCTTTTCAAAGTGTATGAAGATTGACCCTCCATCTTCCCTGTCATACACACACACAGCCCTCTTCACAAGGCATCATCCAGCCCGCCCCCCTCCTGCTCATCTCTTCTCTCCCTCTCATAGCACATAGGCAGGTTATAAGAAACATTTCCACACCACCCAGGAAAGACATTAGTGAGGAAAAAGGAAAAAAGACTGTTTTGCCCTCCAGAGGATCCACTCGATCCAAGAGGGGCCACCACGACAGCAGCTGACCAAGCAGCATTTGATTGCCAGAATCTGCCTCAGAGCGGATTCATTTCAGCTGCTTGGGAAGGAACAAGGCAATAAGATTAGCACTAAAGCAGCACACTCCTCCCAGGAAAGGCCAGATGAACTTTCTAAGAACTGTACAGAAACAAGAAAGGATAGAACTTCAAGGCTAGGTGGAAATCCTCTTACAAAAACAAAGGGACCATCAAGAACTATCACCCAAATTAAACTACAGATGTTATTCTCTGCCTGGTTTGGATTGGACCCTTGGGGACCTCTGCCTCAAAATCTTCTAGCAAAAGTTAAAGTGCTGGTTAATTGGTTTTATTTTTACTTTATATTGTGTATTAATTGTTGTTACTTGTTTCAGATATTAGGGCCCATCATGTCTACATAAAATACCATTGAAAATGATTTTTTAATGAATATTTTTAGGTATGTGGAATGGCTCATCTGACTTTACATTGTTTCCTATGGGAACATTTGCTTTGGTATCCAAGCATTTTGGATTAAGAGCACTCTTCCAGAACAAATTATGCTCGCAATTCAATTTTCCACTGTATATAGTTGGTATAGTAAAAATTGCAACATTTTTTGAAGTGTAATATGCTAATTTGAAAGTGAAACTCAGCACTGATGCTTGTACAACTTGACAGTGGAGGAGAGATTCTTATAGGATTCATAGGCATAGAGGGAAACAACAACCTCATTTTTCCAGTGTGTATTGTGTTGGATTGTGAATACCCTCTCAGTTCTCAGTGGAACTGAAGGCCGTATCATTAAAGCTGCCAATGTAATTGGTATTTAACTTGCTGTCAAGTGGCATTCTTTTTGCAGATTAATGATTAAATGGATAGGGAGCTTCATTTTCTGTTATGGAGATAGAGGTGTTGTCTAAGATATATGAGAAAGAAACTGATTTTTGTGTAATTGATGCTTATTACTTTATGGTTATGCATGCTCTAAGTTCTTCAGGATTGCAGGTCTAATTTATTCACTTTATAAAACTGGTAAAGTTCTTCAGAAGAAGCAGTAAGATTTAGAACTGGGCTGTGCTATGTGATATATGTGCCATATTGTGGAGATCTTGAGGTCAACTACATATAGTCTCTGACATACGATAATCTAGAATACATAGGGATAACTGAAACTGCCCATTTAATGATTGTCTTTGATTCATTTGTTTCCTCCTTAATCCTCCCAGAAAATGTATTTTCAGCCTTTCAAAACAATATGGAAATGCTTCCAACAGAAACTTTTGTTTCTGTTTTGCTGCCTCTGCATTTTATAAAGATTTATTTTTGGCACAGCTTGATTTTTCAAGGGAAAAATAGTTTTAGTTACACCTAACATATGCATATATGTAATATTTCATGATATAAGTTTAGCTTTTGCTTAATAGCTTGTGGTGAAACCAATAAACTCATTTACCATGTTATTTCTTCATGACTGAAGTTTCTCTTAAAGTGGAGGACAAAATAAGTAATGTGGCAGAGTTCCACTAATAAAGTGTTAATATTTTGCATTGTATGGAACACAGAAACTGTTATTAAACAGACCATAGCTTGTTATAATGGATGAACTGCTATTACCTATGGACTGCATCTTCTGCACCAAAATGCTTTGTCAGAGGTTTTATGTGTAAATTGTGTAAGGCTGAAATAAAATATATCCTGTAAAAAGGCAGTCTAAAACTGGGACTTTCATTGCATTTGTACAATATCAGTGGCTTGAGCCATACTTAGCTTCATAATGAGAATTTGATCCTATACCACGTTTTCTTAGTTTCCAAACATTGTTTTTCAGGTTGGACAATTTGATAACTATACTGAGAGAATTGATAAGGCATTCCGTGACTATATTTGTATGTCTGTCCATGCTTCATAAAGTGTAGTTTACGAATCTGTGGCCTCATTGTGTCCCTTCTGTGGATGCTAGCTTCAGCATAAATTCTGGCATTAAATCAGAGCTTTTCCATCTGGATTAGAGATCTGTAGCTTAATGTCTGGAAACAAACTATAAATTAACATTAAAGCAGAGTTCTGTGGTTCTGTACCCAACTATTT
Organism: Acrochordus granulatus; assembly: GCA_032468055.1. NCBI lineage: Eukaryota > Metazoa > Chordata > Lepidosauria > Squamata > Acrochordidae > Acrochordus > Acrochordus granulatus. The sequence goes on along the minus strand of JANHZU010007822.1, from coordinate 223,937 downwards.
ATTTTGGTATCCTATTATTATCTGATAGAAATGTTGCTAATTATGAAGATTTTTTTCCAATTATGGAAGAACTTGGGAACAGTAGCCAAGTTGGTTTGTATATGCTGAAATTTTCAAACTTTGCTGCTAATTGCAACTTTGCATATGATTTTCTCCTTCTGTTTCTCTCTCTCTCTTTTTCTCATTGTTCAGATCTTCCCCATCTCTGCTCTGTGTGATGAATTATAATATGTCAGACAAAAATACATAAGATACTTACATTTATACTCCAGATGTGCAAATGTATACTTACAAATGTTATGCTCATATTATAATATGTTTCTGTTTGTAGATATGAATGAAAACTATACCTGAACCCAACATTTTAGGTTGGGTCTTGTATTTATTTATATATTTTAATATTACCAATAACTGAAGTTATATAAGACTGTAAAATATAAACATTAAAAATGGGCCTAGCATCTAAGACAAATTAAAACTGCTACAAAATAAAATTAGTAGACAACTCCCATTAAAAACCCCTAATTTTTAAAAAGCTCAAATCTGAAAAAATTAAAACTATTAAAAAGATGCTTGGTGGGACTTTCTGAGAAAGGTGTCCACAATTGTGCCATCTCTCTCCCTGTCTTTTTGCATGTACTGCCTATCTCATATTAAAAGATGACCTTGGAATTTGAATAAGAATATAAGGGAGAAGACATTTGTCCAGATACCATGGCCCCAAATGAAACTGTATACTGCCTTAAAATTATAATACCAGTTTGATTTTGAAATAGCACATTGGATTGAAAACGTATTTGTGACTGTTAAGACATGCTAAAATAATCATAAATCATAGCCCTTTATGGGGCTAATTTAAATTTTCAGTTATTAGCCAGTGAATAATGTATTGCAATAATCTAAAGTTACATAAATAGGATGAATAGTAACAAAAGTATATTTGCCCAGATACGAGTATACATGTAGTATCAATTTAAAGTGAGAAAAGGCACTTAAGTACTGGATCCAAAGGCAATCAGAAACTAAGAATCTTTAGAGCAAAGTTCCTGCACACTGGGCAAGATGCAACACATTTGGGAAGATGTGCCATCTTGTGTGGCGTAATTACTTTGTTTGTTGGTTTACATGCAGCCAGTTATTGTCCCTGCTTATATTAGATGAACCCATAGAGTAATAGATAGATCTCTTTAGGTTATCAAGTCCATACTTAAGTGCAGGACAACAGATATAGGTAAGTTAAGAGTTGAGTCTTACTTATATTAGTGATATTTCAATCCCTGTCTTCTCTCCCTGTAGTTTTATATAAAAGTTAAAAATTAAAGAGGATAAAAGATACTTTCTAAAAACCCATTGTTTAACTACCTAGAGATAGGGCAAAACTCTTATCACTTTCTTAAGCCAATTAACTAAGTTACATAGTAATTACCTTTCTGTGATACCATCAAGTTGTAATCTAAACAAACTGCCCTGAAACATGCTGAGGTTGATGGTGTTGAATGAGAAATGCAGGGCCATATCCTTTCCATTCAGATAATCTTGCTAATTGATCAGGCCAGTTCAGTTTTAAAACCTGTTTGAAAGTATGATTTATTTGTTGATTGTTTGATTTAGAAAGTACAATAAAAGGAAAAGGCAGACTCAGACAGCTATTTTGTGGTTGTTACTGCTCATCAGTGCACTTTAGTCTTGATCCCTGGGCTTCCATGATTAGCATTGCTGATTGCTTGGCCACAAGGGTTGCCCTTTTGCAATGCTGTAGTGCAAATTATATATAAAATTAGTAACACTGTATAACCAAATGACTGGTGGGCAAGAATTGTCTCTTCCCCCTTGAATTTATACAATATACTCTGAAAATTCTTATTTGCTCCATGTCAGATAATATTTTATTGTTTATATCCTTTGCAGAAATAATTCCTTTGATCAATGCTTGGAATCTGTAGATACAGGAAATGTGAGAATAGAATTTTGTCTAGACTTGGTTTTCTAATTGGAGTAGTGTCTGTTGGTTTATTTTGGAATTATATAATCAACAATTTAACAAATAGGAACACAGATTGGGTAGATGTTTAGCATTTGAAGACTCGGGCAATTTATTGCTAAGTTACAAGTTTTTATATTTCAAAAGTTTGAGCAGTACAGAGTGAGGGTTGAATAGTTTTAGGAGCTTATGTCACTCCCATAACATAAAGAAGAATTTGAATTGGTGAAATTAATTTGTGGCTATAAGAAGTTGTAGATTTTCCTCTCCTTAAATTCTGTGATATATAATGTTGATTTTTAATCCTTAGATTTACATTCCATCTTTCTGTTTTTGTAAATACTCTGTAAAGCTTAGAACAGTTAGAAAACTAACTAGTACTTTAGTTGGAAGCCATGCATGAGGCAATTCCACCTGAGATGCTAAGGGAGGAGTTTTGCTCTGTTATCTGGGAACAATTCTATTCTGTTGCCCCTGGTGAAGTAGACAGGGTCCTCGATGCTGTTAGTGCAACCACTTGCCAATTAGATCCATGTCACTCCTGGCTGGTGAAAGCTGCCAGGATGATGACTGACAGGTGGGTCCATGCAGTGATAAATTCCTCACTGTATGAGGGAATATTTCTGGGACCTTTGAAGGAGGCCTAAAAAATAATTGTCATCCAGTCTCCCACCTGCTCTTTTTAGGAAAGATGGTTGAGAAGGTGGTTGCATGGCAACTACAGAGGATCCTGGAGGAAGCAGATTATCTGGATCCATTTCAGTCTGGATTCAGGCCCGATTATGGGAGTTGCAGTTGTTGATTATCTCTGGCAGGAGTAGGATGGGGTAGTGTGTCCATCCTGACTTTCCTTCATCTTTTGGTGGCTTTTGATACTATCGACCATGATATCCTTTTGGGTTGGTTTCAGGGACTGGGGCTGGGCAGTGCAGTTCTGCATTGGTTTGGCTCCTTTCTCCATGGCTGGTCCCAATTGATGTTGATGGGAGAGAGAGGTCCAGTCCTCAGCCACTTCTTTGTGTTGTGCTGCAGGGCTTGGTATTTTCTCTTCTTCTTTTTAACATCTACATGAAACCGCTGGTTGAGATAATATGTCACTCAGATTTATATCTCCATCCCTGGTGACCCAAGTGATGCTGTCTCAGCCCTAATGCAATGTCTGGAGGCTGGATGGGTCTGGATGGGGGACAACAGGCTTCAGTTGAACCCTGACAAGACTACGTGGCTTTGGGTGTCTGGAGGTTCTGGATCTGGGACTTTTAACATCTTTAAGTCTGGATGTGGTGGCACTGCCCAGTCAGACCCTGTCCTTAATCTGGGGGTTTTCCTGGACTTGCAACTCCTTCTCGAAAAGTAGGTGGCAGTTGCAGCTAGGAGGGTCTTTACGCAACTTCATGTTGTACGCCAGTTGTGCCCTTTCCTGGACCAAGAGTCCCTACACTCAATCATTCGTGCCCTTGTCATTTCTTCGCTGGATTATTCGCAATACACTCTACATGGAGCTACCCTCGAAGAGCATCCAGAGGCTGCAGCTGGTGCAGAATGCAGCTGTGTGGATGATTTTAGGGGCCCAGAAAATGACCCACGTACACCTTTATTCCGTGAACTGCATTGATTGCCAGTTTGCTTCCAGGTGCAATTCAAGGTTTTGATTCTGACCTTTAAAACCCTTCCTGGCATGGGACTGGGTTATCTGAGGAACCATCTCTCCCCAATGGGATGACCCGCCCTACTAGAACCAGCAGAAGAGGTCTCCTTTGGATCCTGTCAGTCAAGGAATTTGGGTTGGTGGGGTCAAGAAGAGCCTTTTCTGCTGTAGCTCCTGCTCTGTGAATATCTTGCTCACCCTTGCAGCCTTCCGGAAAGGCTCTGCCAGCTGGCTTGGGGCTCCATTGGGGGTACAATATCTTGGATGTGGTTAGTGACTTAGTATTGTCTTAGTATTGTCTAATATATATATATTTCCCCAGATACGTATTTTTGCTCCTTCCCTCTCCATTTGGCTATTTTTTATTTAATTTTATGGGGTTTAATTGTTTTTTTCTATTATATTTTATGTTTTTTATTGTGAGCTTCTGAGAGTCATTTCTGAGTTCAGTGACATACAGTGGGGCAAAAAAGTATTTAGTCAGCCACCAATTGTGCAAGTTCTCCCACTTAAAAAGATGAGAGAG
>JANHZU010007822.1:84391-95477 GCA_032468055.1 Acrochordus granulatus | reverse complement strand
GGGGAGGGACTTTCTGGAGATTGAATCGGGAGTCTCCGGAGTTCTCTCTCTTGAATGCCTTTCACTTAATTTACGCTATTTACACAGCGAGAGAGGAGAACTCCATTGGGAGATTTCCCACGTGAGCTGATCGCATAGTGCTCATTGTGATCAGGAACATAGGCAGAATGCGTGTGTGTGCGCTGCCGCCCATATGGAAATGGAGTAAACTGCGTGAGAGGAGAGTCGACAGATTGCTGCATTAGCAGAACTCTTGCACGGGGTTGCTGTCTGCAACAATGGAGTAAAGCACGAGATTAAGAGTCGGCAGAACTCTAGCGTGGAGTTGCCTGAACAGGAAATACAGAGCGTGCTTTCTGATGACATGCAAGGTTTGGCACGAAGTTTCCTCATCTCGTGAGTCGCATTTCATCTAGCGGAATATTTTTTAAATACATTTTTTGCTCGTCCTGCGAGTTTCTCTTCTTGTGAGTTACTCGTCTTGTGAGGTACCACTGTATTTCTTTATTTGACCATTGTCTTTTTTTAATTTCATTCTGCCATCTTCATTATAATAAATGGAAAACGAAAGTATGAATTGGATTCAGTAACACAGTTGCCACAGTCATTACCAAACATGGGTCATTGTCACAAAGAATAGTGGTTGCTGTATCTTTTTTTGAATACCACCGGTTCACTGTTCATTTTTCCTCTCCACAATGCATATATCCTTATATACAAGGATATATAAGGTGGTGTATTGGCTGGAAAGATTGGCAGCTCAGCAGTTTGAGACCCAAGCGCTGCCACGTAAGGGGGTGAGCTCCTGTTATTTGCCCCAACTCCTGCCAACCTAGCAGTTCAAAAGCATGTAAAAATGCAAGCAAATGAAATAGGTACTGCCTAATTTAGTGGGAAAGGTTAACAGTATTCCATGCACCTCAGCATATAGTCATGCCAGGCACATGACCACGGAACTATCTTTGGACAAATGCTGGCTCCCTCAGCTATGAATTGGAGATGAGTATTGCCCCCTAGAGTCAGCCAAAACTGACAGGGGAAATCTTTACCTTTAATGCATATACCTCATGATGTGTTAGAGAACTGCTCACATGGAGAAAAAACATTCATAGTTAATAGCAGCTTGAGATTTTCAAGATGTATTCTGATGTAGCAGGTTTTCTTTTTTTCTGTTTTTTTTTCTTTTTTTCAGGTTTTTTTTTCTGTCAAATCAAGGTAGGCTACTGTAGCTTTTGAAGATTATGAAAGAAAGCAAAACATTGTGGACTATTTGCTTAGTATCCTTGAATTTCTAACACAGGAAGAGTGTAATTTACGGAGCAGAGGAAACTGATTTAATAAGCTGATTATTTGCACACCTTACTTGTAGAAAGACTCTTGGCTGTGTGAACCAATCACAAATCCAGCAGTGCTTGCTGAAATATACAAATGTTGCTTATATGTCATTGAACTGACTTTCACAATCTTCCCTCACCCAGGAGTTTCATTCTATGATTCCAGAATTGAATATTTTTACAATGTGTCATATGAGTTTATACATTTTTAACGTGGGTAATAGATTTATCAAAAATATGTAGCTATACTCAGAAAGCAACAGTAGTAGCAAAACTTTATTTCAGCCCTGGTAATATCTAATAATGCAAAATAATGCAGATTTCCACAAAGCTGATTGCCAATGAAGAGGGGAAAGAATTTAAAAAACAAAACAGGCAACATAATATCTTTATGTCACACGTTTCATCTTTTGAATGTTAACTACTGCACAAGTAAGGACAAGTGATACACTGCTACTGATCTGTATGGCAGCTGTGTAACAACTATAAGATTTATTTAAGGGCCAGAAATTATAAACAGTGACAGAAGGCTGTAACATTAACAGATTGAAAGCTAGCATCTCAGAGTGATGAGAAAAATATATATATATGTGGTGGTAACTAAAAATAATTGTTAAATTTATGGGATGTGGTAAAACAGCATGTAATCTATGATATGTAATAGGGAATGCCTTTTGTTTTTAATAGTTTAATGGGGCACAGTGGCCTAGTGGCTAAGATACTAGGCTTGTTGGCTGAGAGGTCAGCAGCCCAAGTTTGAGACCCAGGTGAGCTCCCATTATTCACCCCAGCTCCTGCCAATCTAGCCATTCGATAAATGCAAGTAGATAAATAGGTACTGCCTAAATTGGTGGGAAGATAACTGTGTTCCATGCACCTCGGCATATAGTCATGCCGGCCACATGACCAGAGAAGTGTCTTCAGACAATGCTGTCTCTTTGGCTATGGAACAGAGATGAGCACCACCCCCTAGAGTTGGGCATGAGTGAAAGGGGAAACCTTTACTTTTGTTTTTAAACTTATTTTTAAGATTGCCAGCACTGATGCTTGCTTGATGAACTCTAGAGAGATGGAGCAGGAGTTTCTTTGTGTCCATGTTGTTCGATGAATTATATATGGCCTAAGCAATGTGAGGATGAAAGCAGGAACATTCCCTGGGACATGATTCTGCAGCAGCAGGATTAGTGGCAGAGGAAAAAGATTGCCAGGGAGATAGCTGCTTATAACACAGTGGAGGCAGTCTCTGTTGAAAATTAAACTAATAAGTGGATGCAGGTGTTATTTGACTAGAAGAAAATGCTATGCTAAGTAAAATAAGGTACAAAAGAGTATTGCATTTAAAGAGCTGAGTTAAGATGTTTAGAACCTTCAGTGAAATGTTGTGAATTTATCCTGTTCTCGAATAGACTTTTAAGAAATTACTGGGCCTTAAAAAGGTTTATGTGGGAGAAAATTATTTAAGAGAGCAGAAAGTTGCATGTGTGAAAAGGAGAGCCTGTCATTGCTCCCAATTATAAATTTTTCACTGCAGAGTTCCTAAAGTGCATCCCAGAAGTAGATCTGTCAGCTGCAATGAAAGCTACATTAGTGTCAGGTCATCCTTATGTCACAACCTCTCAAGCCTTTATCAAATTCAACTCTGCATTTAATTCATTCCTTTTTAGCCTTCATCTTTTCTTCTGGGCAAGGATTCTGGACCTCTTAAGGAAACTGATGTCCCTTTTTGCATATACCCTGCAATCTGCATCAGAACCCATCAGGCCTCGGTGCAACCAAAGTAAAGTTTGACCATTTAAAAAAGGAAGGTGACAGTAACATAGTGCAAGTTCCACTGTTTTTAGGCACTTAGTCTCTCCAGTGCCACAGCAAATATTTCACTCTTCCCTGCCCCCTGAGAAGTAAACTCTCTCCCACACACGTAAAGTATGCAACTTAAATAATATTGCACAATTGGAGAGGTAGATAGACAGATAAGATAGATTGAAAAAAACAAGATAAAAATGAATAGAAACAAGATATTAGAAATGTAGACAAATGACAAAATAAGAGAGAGCAAAGAACAAAAAAAGGTAAGAGGCATCTGATAGGAAGGGATATTAGAAAGATGGTTGACCTAATCTATCGGCACTCATTATGCAACAGGATCCTAATACGAGACACATATAGAGAAGATAACTAATAAATTCTGTTGGATGAAAAGCCAGGTGAAATATGTTTTTGGATGCTGAATTCTGTATATGAACAATTGCTTTACTTGTTTTCTGTAGACCCAAAATTAATTTCCTTACAGTTACATGTATCAAAGCTAAAAATATTACCACACGCTCTTATCTTGATATCCACTTGTGAAAAACAACAATTTAGTGGCCTGGAAATGTAATACTCTTATCAGAGTCATGACATTAGGCAATTAGCAATGTTAGCATTTTTTTTTCTTTCCAGGTATATTCTAAAAGGCTAGGCAAGAGCTAAAGAAACAGCTTTGTAATGCCACATTACAGCATGTAAGAAGAATTAGCCAAGATGAGAGGAAAGCATATATACCCTGAAGCTGAATGGGAAAAGCAAAAGTAGCTGTTTGGGCCCCTGCTAATGGAAAGGGAGCCATTCAAGGGAATAATTATCAAATGAACTTTTATTTTGACCCTTTTTCTAAATAACTGAATTGACCATTGTAAGGGATGTTTCCTCCAAACAAATAATTTCCTGTTTGGTTCTCTCCACAGCTAGCTAAAGAAAGTGAACGTCTCCAGGCAATGATGGCCCATCTGCATATGAGACCTTCAGAGCCAAAACCCTTCAGTCAGCCTGTAAGCAATAATCTGCTCATTTTTCACACATATACCCTAACTTCCATTTATAATAGGAATTATTCTAAAAATATGATGTCATCATCTTAATGGATTGATTCAGGGCTGAAAACTAATTTTGACTGTGACATTATTATTAAGCTGAAAGTGGAGGTACTGTTTCTGAGGAGCACATTATTAGCTAGCTGACTTTGAGATGACAACATGAAGATACTGTGGAAGACAAGATTTTGTCCTTACTGAAGATGCTAAATGGATGTTACTGTTTTCTCAAGCCATATGTTTGAACAATTGGAGATTACTCTCTTTAGATGAAATAATGAAGGTCAGATTATATAATAATTGACAGGCCAATTAGCTGCAGTATTCCCATTTTATCATAGTGATACTGTTCTAGTAGCATTGTCTCCAGATCCTCTTAGGGATTCAGGCTTCATGATTTCCTAGAAGTTTGATCCAAAGGTTAGGTAAGCTCTTCCAGGCAATGACTTGTACCCTTGTGATTCCATGCAGCACTGTAATGCTGCTGGCATGCTGTATAAATCAAAATAAAAAGTCTTTTGCTTGGTCTGGTTTAGGAGGGTTGATGTGTTCTTTCTAATACAACCCAGCTGAAGTTGTTTTGATACAGCATGGCTTACAAGTCATGTCTGGTTAACCAAAACTGCTGATATACATAATTAGCAAAATGAAAAGTCATTCTTGAACTGAGAAAACAAAATGTGTAGAAAGAGTGCGCTGCTGCTTAAGCGAGGACTATCAGCAAGAGCTGAAAAGCACTGCTATCTGAAAATATTGAAACATACACAATCCTGATGTTATGACTGATACTAACAAGCACTATGAACTTAAAAGTAGGGTGTGCCACTGATCTGTTGCCCATTGAAGTGTTTTTCAGCCATTCTATATGGTTACTAAGAAAAAGCCATGACACTGGGGGTTTTTTATGACACTGATGCCCTAGAGCACATCAGTCAGAAACCATGCTAGAAGAATTTGTATTGTTAACCGAAATATTTAATATTTTCCTTTTGCCATCTGATTTTGTATTTTGCTTACATGGCATCTGGACTCTGCTACGACAGTCCACGAGAAGGACGGCAGCTGTAATTATAATTTGAGGAAGAAGTAAACACATATATTGCTACCACTGCCTTAGAATAATTTACTGGAAGACATTTATGTCCTATCTTTCTGGCTAAATGCATCAAACAGGATGGAGTATATCAAGTAAAAATTGCAAACAAATTTGTAAAAGAGTATAAAGCAATCAATCAAGAAGATCAGAAGCTACAATTAAAATGTAACAGTAACTGCCACACACAACAGAACATAAATTATAATTGTCTTTAGTGTATATGTGAAGTCCAGCAAAGAAATGCGGCAGCTGCCCTGGTCAAAACACTTCTTAGTCTGCATGCAGCCATAAAGAAGACTGTTTTTCCCTCTCAAATATGTTTTTGCCATAAACAGGAAATAGAAAACCCCCTCCTGTTTTTTAGCAGGCAAAACGCAGGAAGGAGAGAGATGCGAAGTTATTTTGTATCTCAGACACCAGCATTTTGAATTGGACCTGGAGTGATTGATTGATTATTTATTTATATATTTATTGGTTTCAGGAAATTGTCTACCTTTTTTAATTTCAAAAGCACCCAAGTAATTCACATTAAAACTATCTCTGTATAGAAACTATATAAGAATCAAAATCATAAAATCAGTAGTTAAGTGTTTACAAACAGTTACTAGTATAAAGAAAAGTTTTTCAATCCTATTGGCAGCTGCTATCATATATGCTCCAAAGGCATTCTGGACCAAGGTGAATTTTTGTAGCCTTTTCAGAGATATTCTATGTAAATTGAGTTCTACATACCCAGTATGAATATGACTAAAATATGTGCAACTAGTCAAGTTCTGACCTCCTGAAAAATAATTAGACTAGTTTCAACTGACCAGAGGTCCTTCTCACTACAACTGCTAATAATCATCCATGTACAGTACAACTTGTAGAGTCACAGATATATCTGTAAGATGCAAGCAGTCTATACAGGTGGGCACCATAAATCCCCCTTCAAGATTATTAGTACAAACCTCTCTTTTCAAAGAAGCATTATCATCTTTCAAATCCAGCTGCCTGTTCCCACCTTGGCTGCTCAAATAATTTAGAAGGGCAAAGATCCAACCAACAGTGGCTGATATTATGCTATAAAGATCACTGTCCACTTCCTTGGATTCAGTTCTGTACCACCCAGAAAAATGCCCTTCATCCATTTCTCATGATCTGGATCATGTTGTATTCTCACCTATAAGAAAAAAGCTGCATCTGCCTTTTCTGTACTCTGAAAAGAAGCTATCCTGTGTTATTATGTTTCCTATATTAAAATAAGATTCAGCTCCCTGTCCAGTTGTTCTGTATGTAGAATGGAGGATATTTTGCTTCAGACATGAATTACACTGGGCCAGTCTTGAAGTGTGCTATTCAATATTAATATAAAGCTGTCAAATAAGGTTACAGTATTATATTATTATAGTAATATATCCAATTAGAATTTGGATATATTGTTCTCAGTATACTAATAGTACATCACACTTGGGATTTTTACAAACCAGATTCTTTAACTTCAACACCAATTATGATATGGATTTAATAATGCTGAACTCTGAAGTGATAGAGTTGTGTTATCATCACTGAAAATTTTTCTTCTTAAGTTCTGTCTGTACCAAACAAGTATTATGGATTTGTTTACCATGGATTTATGGTAATTTTTTCCTATACCAAATAACTTGCTTTTTTTTAACTGTATCTGATAGACAATTTCAAGAATCAACTTATCATAACCCGATCCATTATACTTTAAAAATATAGTGGTTCTAGCACCTTTAACTTTGTCTCAACCAATTGCACAATTTAATGAATGTGGCCTCATTGGTATATATTTGGTTACATCTATGTTGTTATCTTTATTGATAGAGAAACTATGATTGTCACTTGCTTTGTCTTAACAAAAAATTATTTATCCATCCACTTATAGATTTATTCTAATTGTGGTCTTCTTTCAATCCTCCTTGAGCAGTTGAACCTGGTTTCCAGCGCTACGATGTCCAAGAGCACTTCTGATACCTTTCCTGATGGATTACCTCATCCCCCTACCTCTGCAACTGCACCCATTACTCCATTGCGACAGGGACCTTCTGTTATCAGTTCCTCCACTTTACATAATGTAGGCCCTATTCGCAGGAGAAACTCAGAGAAGTTCTGTACACCAATTTCCTCAGGTGAGAATAATTGGGGAGAAGTTCCAGCTATATTAATATTACGCTTAAATTGACCATTTGGGATGTCTTTTGCTGTTCTTTATACCTTAATTTTCTTCTGCCTAGAACTTGCACAGAATCATGAGTTTTACAAAAATGCAGATGTCCGCCCTCCCTTCACATACGCGTCACTTATTCGACAGGTAACAACCTCTTTATTTTTGAAGAATGTACATAAATATGATAACATCTGGAAGAGGCAACAATCCTTCTTCGGAAGTGCTCATACTAATACTCAAATGTTTTTATGTACCAGTAATGTACTCTAGAATTTGCCTTCTGTCTTAACTCTGGGGAATGCAGTTTGGTGAGCTGCAAACTTGACAGCTAATTTACATCTTGACTGCAAAATAATCTGTGGTCTTAACCCTTTATTTGTGCCTTTCACTAAACATTCTATTGCTGCTGTTAAATTAATCAGATACATATTCCTTTTTTCTTTTGTCTACTTTGTATGAAGAAAGACCTAGGGAAAGACATAAGAGTTGTATTTCCAGCTTTTATGCTCTTTAATTATTTATAATTATAGTTGTGTTCTGCTGGAATCAGACAACTCTTGGCAGTTCTGACCTTAGTGCTTCTAACTGCACTGCTTTATATAGTCAGGTTAATAGCTCCCTGAATAAGAGTAGGAAAGGAACTGAATTTGTTTAAAAAAGAAGGAAATGACAGTGATATACTCAATTCTCATTAGTAAAAATCTGCCATTCAGTGTCTTCCAGGGTTTTCAAAAATAGAGCAATGTAATGTTAAGGTTATTTCTTTTAGAGCTGCTAATCTTGTACTGAATAGTAGATGTCTCCCTTTAAAATAATATTTACCAATTAATACTGTTCCCTGATAAATTTTGTTGAAGGAAAAATATGTTCTGTTTCTATTAATGTGAATTAATAGGTTGATTTAACTAATCATACTCAAAAATTTAATATTTGTATATTGTGTCCTCTTATACACAAGGAGGAAGTCAATGTTTACAGTAGATTCATTTGTACTAGAAGAATCTGTATCAAATGTCTCTAATTTTTAAATGCAATGTAATTACATGCTTCATTTATGTAAGAATATAAATAGTAGAGTTCCTGTATATTCATATTAGTGGTTCATAACTACTGATGTCTCCTTTCAGCCTTAGTTTTCTGTCAGACTAGATAAAATTTTCTTTGGGTCATAATGTCCTGTATGAGCTGCAACCTTATGCAGCACATCCTCAAAATAGCTAAATCCCAATTTCTTTCTCTATCCTGTCTTCTATTCTCTTTCTTAGTTGTTAGTTTTCTGTTAATTTGTTATTTAAGAAAACTGAATAAGGTTATATACAAAAATATTTCCTGAGAGAAAGGCTACTATTGTTCCTGGCTGTAACATATTGAGCTGGCATCTCCACTTTGCAGTGAATAGAAACAACCTCAGTATCTTAAGAGTACAGGCTACAATATTTTCCTATGGCTCTGACCTTACAGCCCTTTTTTTGGCTGAATAAATACTTTTATAAACTCTTTATTTTGCATTTAAAATGAGCTTAGAAGGATACACTGATATCATTACTCTTATTATCTCCTCCTTAGCATTAGTCTTTTAAAGTCTATGCAAAAAGTCTGAATTAGATCATTTCCTGGAAACCTATTCCTTTTATTTTCACATTTTTCAGGTTAATTGCTTTGAGATATTTATGGTTTGGTAAGCTTTTCCAAGAGCTACTTTGAAAGTTGAAACATAATTCTCAGTTACCAACTTCCCTAAATATTTGTTTCTTCAGTGCAGGTAGTGACATGTGTAAAAAATACTAGATTATATCAAATGACTCTTTCAAACATCTGAACTCTGCTGTCTTAAAGGCCAATATAAATTTAGGCTCTCTATAGTCCTGCAGATGTTGATTATGTTCCATTTTTTAAGTACATGCTCCTATTATTGAGATCTCCTTCCACCTAAATCTGATTGTTCCAAATGTCTGAAACATTTTCTGATCTTAGTTAATAAACTAGAAAGTCAACATGTTATCTTTTCTCAGTTGCCCTTGCTAAGTCCTGAGATACATAATAAAAATGAAATGAAGAATTCAGGGTGCTGTTCTTGACCTGTATAATTAGAAACAAGAACATAATAAGAGGAGGAAGTGTGTTAAACATGTTCACAGCCTTGAGTTATTTATAAAAATAATAAAGGTGGGAGATCATTACATATGATATATTATTATATACTGTTTGTATATGTTCATGTATAAATAAATAAGAATCATGATTAGATTTTTAAAGAATGAGAGCATCTAGCTAGCTTATCCTTGTCTGTACAGTATAATTCTCATTTTGGAGACATGATTACTTCTCCAGTAATATTCTTGTTTAATTGGCTCCATTTTTTCATTTTGGAAATAATAATTAACATTTGAATTTGTATTTTTTTATTATTTAGCAGATCTTTTTCCCAGCAGTTATATTGTATGTTGAACAAGATATTGTATTTGCATAAGGGAATCTTCTGCTAAATGGAACTATCTAAACTTGTATTCTCTGAGCACTGTTATTTCTAATCTACATAGATTAGATCTACTTGCTTATATGAGATGGTTAGCAATATTAGATCTAGTAGCTTATGTGAGATTGGTAGCCATACAGATTGAAATAAAAAAGAAAGAAATACTTTAGAAAATAATTAAGCCTACAAAATAATGTTCTGCATCTAAAGAAAACATGTGGTTAGGTTGGATGGTCTGATTATTCTTGTAAATAATATACTGAAAGAACCATTTTCACTCTTGGGAGTTTTGTATATCAGGCCTCAAAATTATTTTCAGCTCTGGGTGAAAGGCCTTTAGAACCTAATATTAGCAGATGGTGAATTTCAGTGAGGTTGTGGATAAACGATAAAGGTTTCTCCTACCAGTCATGGCCAACTCTAGGGAGTGGTGCTCATCTCCATTTCTTAGCCGAAGAGCCAACATGTCCAAAGATCATGTAATCATGTTGGCAACATGACTATTATGCTGATGTGCACAGATGTTATCTTTCCCACAAAAAGTTTTTTTATCTATTTGTCTACTTTCATTTTTACATGCTTTCAAATTGCTAGCTTGGCAGGAGGTAGGCAGAGAATGGGGTCTCACCCTGTTACGCAGCGGCTCTTGGGTCTCAAACTCAAGCTGCTGACCTTTCAGCTGACAAGCCCAGCATCTTAACTGCTTGTGCCACCACATGCACCCAGTTTTATCCTAAGCTTGTGGATACCACTTAATAAAAGCACTTCTGAGTATATAGTTTACATTTTCTTTTCCAACCCAGCAACCTGCATTATACTTAATTTTTAAAAGATTAGGATTCCCATATTCTGTTAATGTGGTTTGTTGACAAGGCTGAGTTCCTATACTTGCGTTTCTCATAAAGTGCCTACTGTTTCATCCATAAAATATACACTTACTGACTTCTGTAGTTTCGTCCTTGGGATAAATGATAAATAATGATGTTACAGTATGTCATTCCTAGATACTCCTATATTTTTAAATGTTTACTGAAATGGGATTGGTTCACAAGTATGTATCTTACTCTCATTGCTTTCTCATATACAGTGGGGCAAAAAAATATTTAGTCAGCCACCAATTGTGCAAGTTCTCCCACTTAAAAAGATGAGAGAGGC
>JANHZU010007822.1:59000-76306 GCA_032468055.1 Acrochordus granulatus | reverse complement strand
ACATGTCTGAGTCAAGATGTAGTTAGATTACACTTTTATTTTCACTTCTTACCATGAAGCAAAAGCCACATTATTAATCAGAATTTGTGAATTGAAAGTGGAAACAAACTGGTCTAATCATTGATCAATCATTGACTCCCTCTAATGGTTTGGTTCAAAAATTACAAGTATATACACTGGTTGTACCACTGAACAGATCATATACTGTGCATATTCTAAGTGGAGCTCCATTGGGGAACATGGAGTGAGGAGGGGGGTGCTGGAAAAATGTCAGATTCCCATTTATCTTAACTAGTAAGGATAAAAGCTGGACATCCAAATGTTTGCGCTTATATCTCTGCAGGAAATGATAAGGAGTAAAAGTTGTTCATTTTGGTACTCTTTACTGATACACATATATAACCCATCCTGTCTGTATTGGAAAAAAAGGTTACTGCAAATTGAAGAATACATGTGAAAAATGTATTTTAAATTATTTTTGTCAGTTTTTTTCCAATGTGGCCATTTAGTCATGACAGGGAATTCTAGATATGCTTTTATTTTTCATTCTGGAAGAATTAAAGCAAAGTGTCTTTTTTTCTTTTAAAAAGGGTTATGGGTAGAATGGTGATTTTAACACCAGGACTTGTTTCTCTGATAGCGTATATTTTGTGTCTGACACAAAGAAAGTGTTTCAGTGTTTTAATTATATTAACATTTAGATATCTTTCTAGAGCACTTTGAGGTATTCTTTAGTAGAAGCTGGGCAAGTGCAAAGTAAACAAGTGCCAAGAGGTAAAGTGGCCAGTGCCCACAAAGAGACAGGTGTGAGGAGGCTTTCAATGATATGACAATAACAGCCCAGTTGTAGGGAGTTAAGGGCGATACTAAATGGCTGGAATTTGAGCTGGAGAGACCGGCTGGGCCAGAGGCATAAAGCAAACATCATTAGAAAAGGCAAAGATAAGAAACAAACAGAGCAGCCAAGGCTGATATTAGACAAATACTCTGTAAAAATACAAAAGCTGCATAAAATCATGCAAGAAAGTCTCCCTAGAGCAGGAAGGCACAAAATTGAGGCAAAAAAAAAACAAGATATGCTTGACAGAACCCTGCTACCACCCACTGGTGGGACGATAAGGAGGAATAAAGGTGGTAAGTTCCAAAATGCTAATATGTTAAGGTTCCTTAAGAGGTCCGATTGTTCCAGAATCAGCCCATAGATTGGAATGTATATAAAATTATTCTTACAAATTTGAACTGGAAATTCTTGTAAAAAATTTCCAGAAAGATCTGAGGATGGTAGGAAACACAAAGAGTCATAATAAATCATAGTCATTAGGTCTCTACTTCATTTCTTACTTGGCACATGAAATGAGATAATGATGCAGTTCTAGTTACAGGAGATGGGCAAGAGCAGTAAAGTAGCACACTGATGCTAATCAAACCTAGGTTTGGATCTGGACCTCAAAGAGCAAGACTCACTTTTAATGAATGTTTTTAGTATTGTTTTGTTATCTACCTAGAGTCTCCGGATTTCGGTGGCAGACAAATTAAATAAATAAATAGCATCTGGATAATTGCCTAGTTAGGAAACAAATATGCAAAGGAAACTGTCCCAACAAGAAAATCACAACATTACCTTGAGAAGAATGCATGGATGATAGATTTTCATTGGCATTATGGCTCAAGTGAGCCATAGGAAGAAATATATAGTTTGTTTTCTAACTATGTATTCCAACAAGGTATCAAATAAGGCAACAGCATTTTACAGAGGGAGCCTAACACATCTTTGATTTCAGTACTGGCATTGTGTAGAGACATGTTCATTTTTTATCTGAAATGGAATTCCTAAGTTTTATAATTTTCATATTTCTTCTCCAGCTCTCTTAAACTCACTTCTTTTTTTTTACACACGCATACAAACTGTCCCACTATTTGTGATTGATAGATAGAGAGATAGAGACAGACAGACAGACACAGTCTCACATACATATGTAAAAAATGTTATCCTCAGTGAGGGTATTCTATTGACAAATAATCCACCGAATGAACCTCACACTACAACTATGCAGCATCAGTGCCACAAAAAATAAAGAGTTTGAATGTCATTGAAAAACTGGTGCTAGAGAAAAAAAAATGCCACTTGGGTTTCTGTAGTAAAGCCAGCAAAGCAATTAGGGAAACCATTTTGTTAGGTTGCAGTTTGTTTTACTGTTTTTAAACCCATGATACTATGTGGATGCCTTGAAGCTATTGCAAAGTTCTGCACAGCTGCTCCAAGAACCATGGATTCCCTACAGTTTAAAAGTGTTCAGTGGAGGTGTTTGAAGGCTATTGACAAATTCTTTGGCTGCCTGTAATGTGGGTTGACTAGTCAGAAGAGTAGCAAAGCTAAGCCAATGCAAGCTTTTTTTCTTTTTTAAAAATAACCTTATTGATTTTCAAAAACAGAAAATTAAAAAGATTTAAAAAAGAAAAAACAAAGAAGATACAATTGCAAAAATAAAAAGACAGACAAGTGACTTTTGGTACAAATATGAATTGAAAAAATACATCAAACTCTTACTCTAAAGTTAACATTTGTCTGCATTATTTCTGTTATTCCATCTAACCATCTTTTTTAAATTTGTCATAAGCAGGCCAGTAGAAGAACACTATTACCCTTTCTGTCAGTCAGTGTGGTCTTTTTCAGCCCCAAGAAAGAGGTTTTCTCTACTGCTAAATTATTTTGCTAGTCAAGTGATGTGTCAGCAATATGAAGCCTAATGTGGTTACTGACATGTATTACAAAAATAATAAAATGGCCTTTATAACAAAAATAAAAAGGAAGACCTCCCTTTCTAACTGTGGGGAACATGGGCATTGAGGAGGAACAACCACATAATTACAGTTGGATAAGTAAGTGAAGAGAGAAGACCTTGAAAAATGAACAGCATCCAAAATTGGAGGAAAAAGTCTAATTCATTGAGTTTCCAAGAACTGCAACACTTTCTAAGGTGGGGGGATTGTTTCCCATCTCTCTCTTTTGCCTTGTTGTCTTGGCCAGCTCTTTTGTTTATACGGCCCCCATTCGACCTTTTAAATTGCTGTTAATGTTTTAGCGTAACGAATTAGTCTCTCATCACGAATCAGGGCTTGAAATAAAAAAAAAATCCTCTGAGGCCAACATCCTGAAATTGGGGTCATTCTCATTTGCAAGGCAGAGAATCTGAGAACCTTAATGCAAGGAAATTTATTCAAAGGCAGAGCCCCAACGTGATTAGGCCCTTTGTAATTATAGCTCGGAGAGATTCCACTCCAGCCTCCTGCCTCCCTCATGGATTAGCAAGTGAGTCGGAAAAATACACAGGATTTAATTAGAGGCAAATTAAAATTGGTAATGAAATAGGGGCAGTAGCAAATGGCAGGGAATGGTAGGGGGAGAAGGAGTTAGTAGCTCTCAGGGCAACACTCCCTGTGTACGTGCATTTTCTTTATTTTTACATTTAGAAATATAAAGTTGGGCAACAGAGAATAAAGAGGAGGAATGGGCTGTGAAAAACGAGGGAGAACTCAGGCTTTCAGAAAGATGACAATAGAAATTCATTGCCCCTTGCAATATCTAAGCTTGCTTTTCCTCTCCCTCCCTTTCCTCTAAATTTAGCCAATAGTAAGCAGTTATGTAGGGTGCTTTGTGGAAACCTAGCAAATATTCTTAACTGATAAGAAAAGAAAAGAAAAATAACAACAATAATAAAGATTCTAAAAGAAATTAGGTAGCAACTCATGGTTGCTGTATGGAAGTTTTATTAATGGATGTTTAAGAGAGTGGTTGCCATTTGATGGAGTCCCACTGACTTCCATGGATTGAAAATGGATTGAAATTTATCGAATGTCATGAAAAAAATCCCCTCCTTCTGTATCTCTAAGCAATAGTCTTTTTTCAACTGGCTGTGGGCACTTGATAGTCTCATTGCAGTGGTGCTTCATACAAAACTCCTTGTGATATTTTTTCCTGTTGTTGACATTCCATTTCATGGAGCTTAGACTTCATAACTGTTGAATTTCTTTAGGATAGTCCATGAATATGTCTGTGTTTACCTGCTGTTATAAGGAGATGTGTTAATTGGGACTGTTAACATTTAGGTGCAAAGACTTAATAAAGGTATAAATGAACAATATTATAAGACATATGAACTTGAAGAATTCAATAAAATTTAGAATAGAGAATGTTACAGTGATTACCATATATTGATTTCAGCATATGATAAATCATTCCTTCCTTAGAACATGTTGTGTAGAGCTGTTATGTAGATAATCACTTGCTGATAACAGCTCTGTCAGAGGTTATGTTTGGTTAACAGAAAAACTGATTGGAAAAGTTTTATTGGGGAGGAACTGTTAAATAGAAGATCTTCATCTGTTTAGATTATATTCTGTTTTTCTCTCTACCCTGCTTGTAGAATGCTGTACGCCACAACTTGAGCCTGCATAAGTGCTTTGTGCGAGTGGAAAATGTCAAAGGAGCAGTGTGGACAGTAGATGAACTTGAGTACCAAAAGAGAAGGCCACCAAAGATGACTGGGTATGTCTGATAGCTTGTCAGGTCCTTCCTTGGGAAGAGGAAACATGATTAGTCTTAAGAACAGTTTTGAAAAAGTAAATGTGGCCTTGAGACTAAATAGACATAAATCACAAAACAGAAATGGTTTGCTATAGTCTTCTGGGATATATATTACTCTACTTAGCTTCTAGGCCCAGAAACAGGTAAGCCAATAATGTTATCCACTGAAATTTGAGAATAAAGTCAGTAAAAGAGTGAGAAAAGCCATGCTGGGGTACAATCTCAAAAAGGAGAGTTTGATCTTAAGGAATAGATTCAAGGGATTACATCTGGGAGACAGAGTACCTGAAGAACTATGGATGGAGGTGCAATAATAACACTGTATAAGTGATAGCTACTAAAACCATGTGAAAGAAACATAAATGCAAGAAAGCAAAGTGGCTGTCTGTTGAGGCTTTACAAATAGCTGAGGAAAGAAGAAAAGGGAAAGGGAAAGATACACCCAACGGAATGCAGATTTCTAGAGAATACAAGGAGAAACAAGAAGGCCTTAAATGAACAATGCAAAGAAAAAGAGGAAAAGAATTGACTGGGAAAATCTAGAGATGTCTTCAAGAAAATTTAATATATCAAGGGAACATTTCATGCAAAAATGGGCATGATAAAAGCAAAAATAGTAGAGACTTAACAGAAGCAAAAAGATTAAGAAGAGATGGCAACAATACACAGAAGACCCATACAAGAAAGATTAAATGCCCCGATAGCCACTATGGTGTGGTCACTGGCCAAGAGTCGGATATCCTGGAGTGTGAAGTCAAGTAGACATTACAAAACATTACTAACAACAAAGCTAGTGGATGTGATGGTATTCCAACTGAACTATTTAAAATCCTAAAAGATAATGCTGTGAAAGTGCTGCACTCAGTATGCCAGCAAGTTTGGAAAACTCAACAGTGGCCAAAGGATTGGAAAAGGTCAGTCTACATTCCAATCCCAAAGAAGGGCAATGCCAAAAAATATTCAGACTATTGTACAATTATGCCCATTTCATATGCCAGCAAGGTTATGCTCAAAATAGTCCAAGCTAGGCTGCAGCAGTATGTAAACTAAGAACTACCAGAAGTACCAGCTGGGTTTCGAAGAGGCAGAGGAACTAGATATCAAATTGCCAACATTTGCTGGATCATGGAGAAAGCAAGGGAGTTCCAGAAAAACATCTACTTCGGCTTCATTGATTCCGCTAAAGGCTTTGATTGTGTAGGTAACAACTAAGTGTGGTAAATTCTTAAAGAGATGGGAGTATCAGACACCTTACCTCTCTCCCAAGAAACCTGTGCTAGTCAAGAAGCAACAGTTAGAACCAGACATGGAACAACAAATTGGTTCAAAATTGGGAAAGGAATACGACAAGGCTGTGTATTGTCATCCTGATTATTTCATTTAAATGCAGAGTACATGATGCCAAATGCCAGGCTGGGTGAATCACAAGCCAGAATTAAGATTGCCAGGAGAAATATCAACAATCTCAGATACGCAGACAATAACCATTCTAATGGCAGAAAGTGAAGAGGAACTAAAGAGCCTCTTGATAAGGGTGAAAGAGGAGAGTCTAAAAGCTAGCTTGAAACTTGCCATTAAAGAAACTAAGATTATGACATCTGGTCCCGTCACTTCCTGGCAAATAGAAGCAGAAGAAATGGAAGCAGTGACAGATTTTACTTTTTTGGGCTCCAAGATCACTGCAGATGGGACTACAGCCATAAAATTAAAGGCCATTTGCTCCTTGAGAAGCAAGTTATGGCAAACCTAGACAGCATATTAAAAAGCAGAGACATTACCTTGCTGACAAAGGTCCATGTAATGAAAGCTATGGTTTTCCCAGTAGTAATGTATGGCTGTGAGAGTTGGACCATAAGGAAGGCTGAGTACAAAATTGATGCCTTCAAATTATGGTACTGGAGAAGACTCTTGAGGGTCCCTTGGACTGCAAGGAAATCAAACCAGTCAGTCCTAAAGGAAATCAAACCTGATTGTTCATTGGAAGGACAGATGCTGAAGCTCAAATACTTTGGCCACCTACCGCAAAGAGAGGATTAATTGGGAAAGACCTTGATACTGGGAAAGATTGAAGGCAAAAAGAGTAGGGGATGGCAGAGGATTAGATAGATAGATAGAAACGTAGACGTGATGGGTGTGGATTTGGACAGATTCTGGGAGTCAGTGCATTACAGGGAGGCCTAGCATGCTGCAGTCCATGGAGTCACAAACAGTTGGACACGACTGAATGATTGAACAACAACAAAATGTTATTGTACAAATAATAGAACCCCTGGTGCTATTTAAATACTGCTATAACTTCCCATTATAGTGGACAAACCAATACTTGCAAACCAATAGTGATAAACTATTTTTTCTTTTACCATTAGTTGTGTTTAGATGTATATTTATATATAAAAACAGAGATAATGTAAATAAGGTAGATAAAAGTGTAAATATTTTAATTTTATAGTTAATTACTTTGAAAATCTCTAATAACTTGCAAAATTTAAGCCAAATGTCTAAGTCTTAGAAGCAAAGTAACACTTAGCTTCCAATAATAGCATTCTGCTTAATTATTTTATGATTACTGTTTTTATATCACAGCTAAATTAAATCTACATCATCACACAATTTATAGATAGTTTCTTTTGTGTGTGTATGAGAGATTTTTATCAGAGTTTTATAATAATAAAATATAAACATGAAAACAGGAAAAATATTAAGAAAAAGATTTTAAAAATGTAGAAAATAGTACAAAAAGAAAAAAGAAAAAATGTAAAGAAATGACTTCCAATTTCTTTACAGCATTTACAAATAAACTTTTCTCTTTCTTTAAGATTGCATTACATGGTTCCCTTCATTCCATATTCAATCCTTAATTTTTTGTTGTTCAGTCGCACAGTCGTGTCTGACTCTTCACGACCCCATGGACTACAGCATGCCAGTTCTTCCTGTCCTGCACTGCCTCCCGGAGTCCATCCAAACCCATGCCCATCACACTGAATATGTTATCTAACCATCTCATTCTCTGCCGTCCCCTTCTCTTTTTGCCTTCAATTTTTCCCAGCAATGGAAAAATTGCTGGGAAAAATTGTCTTCTCCAATGAGTCCTCTCTGAGCATTATGTGGCCAAAGTATTTGAGCTTCAGCTTCAGTATCTGTTCCTCCAATGAGCAATCAGGATTGATTTCCTGTAGGATTGATTGGTTTGATCTCCTTGCAGTTCAAGGGACACTCAAGAGTCTTCTCCAGCACCACAATTCAAAGGCATCAATTCTTCAATGCTCAACCTTTCTTATGGTCCAACTCTTATGGCCATACAAATCCATAAATCATCACTTTGTTTTTCCATTGTCAGCAAAATGTCCATAAGAGGTTCCCAGTCTTTTATAAAAATATTTTGTTGGTTTATCTCTGATCAAACAGGTCAGTTTTACTATTTCTACGAATTCTGCCATCTTCGCAATCCTTTCCTCCATTATGGGTGTTTCAATTATATTTTCAAAGATATTTTTCTATCTTTGTGTATATAGTGGAACTTACAGCAGTTACCATGTATAAAACTAATCTTGCATAAGTCTTTTCTAATTGGGTATCCACATTTACAATATTTCTTCATGCCCTTTATCTTTGTAAACCACCCTTTCCACTATCTTGGTATATGGCTTCATATGTGGCATTTTATTCTGTAAATTCCCCGTTTCTGTCTTTTTGAGAAACTCATCGACTTTATCCAGCCAGTTTTCTCAATCTTCCCTTTCCAGGTGACCCACTCACTTTTTCTTCATATATTTGTTTTGTATTTTAGCCTTCTTTCATTTTCTTTGTATGATCAAACCACCTCAACTAAAAAACTTGTTTTTTTTGTTTGTTTTACTACTATATATATCTTTAAGTATCTATTTCTTTTGTATTCAATGTTTACATTTATCCTAAGATAACCAGCTCTTGCTTCTGGGTGACAAAGTGAAGCATACTCCTGAACACATTTTTATATATAAATCCTTAGATCCTCAAAATAAGAAAGATACTACCCATCATCTTTTTCCAGTCTTAAAATTTCCAATCTTTAGGAAACATTCTATCAAGGTATACAAATTTACATTCTTGCTCAAAATTTTCATCTATGCATAATTTGCAATTATTTGTTCCATTTTCCCTACATTTCTTAATTTCTCTTCACTCTTTATACATTCTGAGTTTCAATCTCCCATATGCCATGGCCATCACCAGATGGGCCCACAGATGCTGAGCTCCAGTGCCCATCATGGTTTTGATCAATCAAGGCTCAATGGAATTTTGTTAAGTAAAATGGAGAAGTTTATCAACCATAGTCATAATTTTACCACATATAAAATTCCTTGCCAATGGTAAATCAGTGTCAGTAAGATTTCGCACTTTGATCAGTATGCTATAATCTCAGTCAGAGCCCAATTTTATTCTAAGTATGCTAATATTGTTCTTTGCAAGACTGCGAGTATATATTGAGACCATCAAAAATAGCTGCCTTCATCGTAAGGCTATCTATATATATTGGAGAATATCCCAGTACTCCTAAACATGCTGGTTTTGTATTATGGGAATTGTAGATTAACTCATCTAAAGAGTATAAATTGGGAGTGACTAAATGAGGGAGATGAATAATATGTTCTTTCCAAGGCATCTATGTTATCCTACACTTATCTTTCAATAGGAATGATAACAGCTCCATCTTTTGTTTACAGGAGTCCAACTTTAGTGAAAAACATGATTTCTGGCCTTAGTTATGGAGCACTTAATGCCAGCTACCAGGTAAGTCTTTAGAAGCACAATTGTTTCCATTACAGCAAGCTATTTTTGTTAGGGGAATGTTGGGTTGATTGTTCCAACCCATCAAAGTAAACTCCTAATACATTGGAATCTTCTACTGTATTGTAGAAAATCTTCAAAACTCTTTCTGTAATTGTTGAAGACATAATTTCATTTAGTTTTATATTTCAGTACAGAATATTCAATGTGGTATTTTCTCTCAAGATAATCAGAGGAGCCAGATCATTTTAATTCTCACTTTTTCACCACTCTTGGGAGCCCTGACTCTAACACCCACTTTCTTGCTGTTTTAGTGACATTGCAGCATTTGCATATTTCTGATGTTCCACTTAAGAATATGAGTTCTAACTTTTAACAAGGGTGAGAAGAAATGAATACCAGCAAATGGCAGAATATATAGTCTCTCTTAGAACCAAATGCTTTGAGTTTTTGTCAATGGTTGCTCCCATTAGCTACCCTTCCCTTCTGATGGGGAATAACAGATTGGTGAAAAAGATAGCATAGGGTGTCAATATGAACTATTTGTGTATCTGTTTTGGATATATTTTCTGAAGAAGCTAGTGACATACAACTGTTTAATGAATCTCATTAAATTAAGCTTCATATCACCTTAGCTTAGCCAATGACCAAAGGCTTGATCAGCATACATAGAAAACCTATATTTCTGACATCTGCTTGAAATAGGCCAAGGCTTTAGACAAATTTAGATACATTTTCATTTGTTTAAATCATTGGATTTTTCTGAAAACAGAGGTACTATAAATATTAGGCAAAAAAATTAACCATTTCCTCAGTATCTAAATATCTGGGATTGTCTTCTAAACATGTCATATCTGACTTCTTTAAGAATTTGTGAATTACATCAGTTACTCTTTGTATTTAGGCAGCTCTGGCTGAGAGCAATTTTCCTCTTCTGAATAGTCCTACCATGATCAACACAAGCTCCACTAGTGGCATGCTGCACATAGGCCATGATGATGTGAGCAGCACTGTAGAACAAGTCAACAGCAATGGCAGCAATAGCCCACGACTTTCACCACAACAGTACAAGTAAGCTCAGAAAGAAGGTGTTTGTTTTTGTTTTTTATCATAAAGATTTCATACTGATGAAAATAAATGAAGTTTCTTGGAAGTTCTAATACAATGCTATATCCAGAAGCAGGAGTGTTAGATCCAGAATCTTTAAATGGCTCTTACAGTTTACTAGAGAATCCATTTAGGGCTTTTCATGAGTTTATTCAAAATGGAAATAGATCTAGAACTTCTACTGATATTAATTTCCAAACATAGCCGGATTAGACTTACAGCAAAAAATAAAAGTATTGTGATAGTATAAAGATGAACACTTTCATGGATTATAGCCTACTTCATCAGATCCTTATTTTTGTTAATAAATAGGTATGACTTTAATTTTTCATACAAGGTTCTTATTAATGTTGACATAAGATTTGCAATTCAAAATAGTTATATTTTCTTTTCATATTAGAACTGTTCCTCAGCCCACAGTGGCAATCTGTAGTTTTTTTGTTATCTGTCCTACACCAACACCACTTAGTTTAAGAACCCAAGTGAATACATCCCTTTTTATCCTTATTAACATCTAGGTATTTTTACTATGGTTCAACTATAGGGCAGCTTTGATCAATTCAAATGTAGTTGGTTTGATTTATTATTTATTTATTTTTCAAATTTGTGAGCTGCCCATATCCCTCAAAGAGGGATTTGTACTGACAAAGGGATCTAGTTTACAATATTCAAAAAATATGGAGAAAAGGAATATTTTCTTAATATGATCATTGAAAAAGATTGCTAGGAGACCATAGATTAAAATTGAAATGAAGTACTCTGTAGTTCACTTAGGTAAACTGAATGCTACAAATATTTCTGTTTCATAAAAAATAGAGACCTGGATATTTAGGATCTGGAGGAGAGTCAGTATTGTTACCCAGCTCAGCAAATATCCTAACCTCTGATCCTCTGTGAGGTAGTTCCATCTGAAAACTCATTATTAATCTCTTGTGGACCTTTATTGTATAGATTTAACTCTACCTGGTTCTTCAAAATTTTATTCTTCAGCCAACAAGTGCATGTGAAGGAAGAACCAACTGAGACAGACGATGACAGCAGACCTGTTTCTCTCATGGCAACTACCAATCAAAATGTGACGATTCCTGATGACAGAGACCTGGAGGAGGAACTGCCAGTGGAAGACTTGTCTTAAGGATCCTTCATCCTCATGTAGGGTCCATCATTTCCCAGAGACAAAGCAACGGCTCCCGCCTCTTCAAGGTGGCCTTCAGCATTATTTAGTTAAGGCACTTCTGCAAAGCAAAAGGGTTTCTATGAGTGTACCCACTGCTGAAGGCATACCCTATTTTTCCCCCTTTTTACATCCCAATGACTCTTAAAAGACATTCAGAGAGGGGATGTACAAAAAAAACAAAAAACAGAGTTGAGCTTTTTCCTTTTCTTATTTTTTTTAAATTTTGTAATTGGTAAACGAGGATGGTAGGTTGTTTCTGTCCGAAGACTTCTTTGCTGCCTCCCCTCTCCATACCCCCATCTCATGGGGATAAAAAAGAAGCTGTCTTGTATTGTCTGCTCTGTGTTTTGTCATTTTCAACTCATATGCCTAGTTTCCACAGATCAAGATTTTGGAAGCATCCAGTTCATTAAGGGGCAATATCACAAGCCAAAGGCTTCAGTGAATGTCCCCTATTTTCCCATGGAAAGCATTTTCAATAATTTGCCAGTAATCCCACTGAGAACTTTGCACTAGGAGGAATCTATTCTCACTCTTTCTTACTTTCACACATGCACTGTCTCTATCTCTCACACATATACATCTTGCCACTCTAACACCACTTCTGACTACTGGAATAGCAATGGAAGCAAGACCTTGGCCATGTCCTAAAGTTCCAATTTCTCTTCATTTTCTGACTGGGCAAAAAATGGAAAACTGACCTTTATTAAATAAATTATAGGATAGCAAGGGGTTACTGCCACACATAAAACCACTTGGTTATTCTTTTTTCAACCTGTGTTTGTGTCCTTCCAAATTCAAGAAGCAATCTTCTATCACCAGTCATGATTGACAGCCAGTCTTCAAATCATAAAGCTTTATTCACCACAAAATCCAGAATGAATGTCCATTCCCTGCCATCACATAATTTTAAATATTTCCAGAAACCAACGTATGGGCAGTCAGCAAGCAACCTAATGGGGCCCAGCTTGAGACTGAATCAGGGAAAGACTTCTGCAAGATGCATCTTTTGTTTGCTTCTATCAGGTTCCATTCTGTTTCTTCCATTCCAGCAAATATTGAAGCCAGAGAGCGTGACTTCTTGATTATTTCTGTGGGCACACAGGAAGGTTTAACAGATATAAATGGAGCTGATTTTGCAAAGCCACCAACATATCAAGCACTTGGGATAGGAAAAGAGAGATAAACTGAATTATATGGCTGTAGCAAATAGACCAAAACTGGGTTGACCACACAGAATTCAAAGCAATACATCTGTAACTGTAAGATAAGTAATTCTTTCCTTTTGTGACCAAACATAACAAAGCTATGAAGAAGCACCCTACTCTTAAAGATCCTCTAATAGAAATGTATTATCTCACAACTTTTGTGCGACTCATTAGTTCCTAGTTGTAAAGGAAAAGATTTTCAAATATGTCATAACAAGAATTAAATGCATCAAATGAATAATGTTGACCCAAACTTTTCCCAGTATACTTTGATTTTTATCAACTCACTGTCTGCTGCCTCACATCAGAATTTTTTTTAAATCTAAAGAGCAGTTCTCATGATAGAAAACAACAGGTTTCCAAAAGACTCTGCTGCTCCCCCCATGAAAGGACAACCTAAATGCTCTTCCTTGATTACTAAGACTTTTGACAGTTGCTGATTGAGAAATTGGTTTGCTTACTGTGTGACCAGGAATCCAACATCTCGCAGAAGATGGATACTATTTCTGAAGAAGTGTTTTTTACAACAAACTCACACATGCTTCCCTTTCCCAACAATAAATCTCTGAAATTTATTTTCAGACCTAATTGGGATATAGAAATTCTTCCCATTATTTTGGAAGACAGCTAATCCAGGTGATTTGATGTTTGCTAAATGACAGCTGTTCCTCAAATTCTATATTCTGTAGCCCATGAAGAAAATAAATCACCACAGCTATGTTTGAATAGACACATTCAGCACTGATAATTCTACTAAATGATCTCCCTAAACTAAGATGCTCAAGAATGTCAGTATATTTCTGATTAATTTAGGATTCCTTTCTATTATTCTGATTTTGATGGTTCAGTAATGTTTTCTCATTGCTCCAAACACTATGCAGTGAATGGCAGTTGGTAATATGTGATATAAGTGCTTTTTGAATTAGGAGGAGAGGGGAGGGGGTTTTGCATTTTCCTTATATGCAGAATTACTCCATTTATCTCCATGTGCATTCTTAGTCCCTTTTCAGCAGCTGGTCAACCATTATAACAGTCCATCCTTTTTTTAAATTTCTGCTCTTAACCAGATTATAATAAATCAACAAGCACTTGAGCCTTTTTACCTAACACAGAATGGGATATTATTGTTGAATTGCCACAAATTTCTGTTTGTACATGATTGGTGTCAAATTTCTTAGCTCAAATCAAATTCTTTCTCTCTCAAAAAAAAGGAGGATTATTCTCTGCAATAGCTCTAAAGCCACTGAGTAATCTCTATTTGCTCAATTTTTCAAATAAATCTATCTCCGAGACAGAGCTGCAGTGGGTCATGCTATCATAAGAAAGAAAGAAAGGGTAGACTGGGTAATCTTGGCCAGTCTCCATCTCTTTTTGCTTTTCAGGTGATTTCACTGATAGAAGGAAAGGCTGATTGCATCACAGTCAGCTGTCCCACGTGGTAAAATGTGAAAATGTTTTATCAAATGATAGCATTCCTTTCTAACTTCTCTACTTCCATTCTAACATCTCCCTCATCCAAGATTATCAATTTACTAAAAGTGTAAATGATCCAGACTGATTTTGAATTTAGGTAAAATCAAAAACAGCAAAAAAGAAAAATATCCCCTATTTCTGAATTATGGCTGCAAGAGTAAAGAAATTCCACAATTCTTAACTCAGAAAACTTGTCAGTGCTTGATTCCTTGAGCCTGCAGTAGAGGGATCTACTGAACATGCATTTTCCCCTACTTTGTTTCCGAAATATTTCTAACAGGTAAGCAAAACTGTAGTTTGATATGAAGATAAAATAGCTAATTGCTCTAACGGGAGCTATACACTTAAGGGGACCAAAAGGAACAGTCTCTAAACTGCAGAAAACTGGATATGATGTTTATGGGGTGAGAATCAAAGTACAACAGCTTTTAAGAGCCTCCTGAGAGAACCATCAACAAATGTCTTGCTGTTCAAGAACCACCAAGTCAGGCAATATAGGACTGCAGGCACTAAGAATACCTCAACATTTTTGATCATCCTCAGTTCCAGCTTTACTCCAAAAGCAGCTCAAGAAAATGTACTTATCCTCCTTTTAAGCAAAAACCACACCTCAGTTTTTCTTGGGACCATATTTAAATGTCTCCCTGGTGTCCTCTGAGGAATGCTTTGAAATTGGCTTAACAATTTACCAAAGACCTTGCTTAGAGAAGAAGCATAAACCAAAACACTTAATTTTTTTTTTTGCTTGGTGCTTTTATTCTGACTTATTCTAATTTTGGCATCAGCCAAAAAGGAAAAAAAAATCACAAAGATCCTGCAACCCCTTAGCCCTTTTGTCACTTTCTTTTGATTTTAAGTTATTATTTAAATCAAAGTTTACAGGTGCTGTTTTGTACATTGCTAATGAAGTTGTATCGGGAACATAGATTGCTGCTTTGCGTTTCAAGTTTCTTGAACCAAGGGTACGCTGTGAAGTCCAGAGTGGGTTTGGCATTCCATGGGTCTCTTCTGTACCTACTTCCATCTTGCTGCTGGTGGTTTCTTTTTTTCCTTTACAGATCAGAACTGGCTTTATTTCATGTTAACTTTTCAGTTGTTCTTTGTACACGTTGGAACTTTTCTCTCTGTTTTCAGTATTTTTGTCTTTTTACTTTTCAAAGGGTTTATTTCCCTAACCCCTTCTCCTGTTTTCCAAAACAACCAAAACCCTGTTGTTTTCTTTGAAGCACTGTTGGGTAACTCATGTTTCTGAAAAACAGCAGATTAATTGTAATATCTCAGACTTTGGGCAGTTGATCTACAAATTGCACTGTGTGAATTAGAAAATTCTGAACATAACGTTGCAAGTGCTTTTGAAGTCACATCTTGTAATTATATCCCACAAACAAAACTACCTAGTTTGTAGTAAAGTTGTGCATCAGAAAAACAAATTATGCAGTTTATTCCCAGATGTTTGCAACTTTTTTTTACTTTAGGTTGCATTTAAAAACAGATTTTTGCAGCCTAAAATGGTAAATTCTGGAATGTGTTATGTATAGACCCAACTCTCTGTGCATGAACTGAGGTGCTTTTTGGAACTTTGTCTGACTGCATCACAATCTGTAGTGTTCTGTTGTGTCAAATTGCTTTGCAAACAATTCTAGAACTAAATGGCTATATCACAATGCTATTGTATTTTGTCCTTGGCTCCTTTTTCTTTCAATCCTAGTATGACAAATACATTACTATAAGTTTGATCTTATCAAAGATCCTACCATCCTAATCCACTGATCTCAGTTTTTTTCTCTTGCCTGATCCTGGTACAATATCAGGAATATCTGTTGAACATCTGCAGCTGGACCTGAGATGCCCAGGAAATATGTTTTCTGCTAGTATTAAAATGATGTTTCCTGGTACTGTATAGTCAAGAGCTGAACTGTAACTATATGTGTGAGAAGAGATTCTCTTTAGAAATATAATTGTTTCTGTTCAAATTAAAACTGCCTTGCTGTTTGGATTTGTTCATCTTGACCCATTTAAATGGAGAGGCACAAGAAAAAGTAACCATGATAGTCTGGGGTTAATAAATGAATTACCAATTATAAACCAAGAGTTAAGTAATGCTGATTTATAGATCTAGGGTGTGTTTCAGATTTCAAGGTAAAAAGTTGCTTTGATGGGAGTAGGAAAGCTAATGTAGCATCTTCCTAAAGTAGCTTCTCTAGGAAGGGAAGTTTTGAGTTTTCACCTTGAGTTGAAGGCATTCCAGACAGGCTACATTCACACCATTGCTAGCTCCAAAGCATATTTTTGCATTCAAATCCAAAGCATCACACAGTCTTAGTTGATGCTTGTTG
Organism: Acrochordus granulatus; assembly: GCA_032468055.1. Lineage (NCBI taxonomy): Eukaryota > Metazoa > Chordata > Lepidosauria > Squamata > Acrochordidae > Acrochordus > Acrochordus granulatus. Next base: position 59,653 of record JANHZU010007822.1, on the reverse strand, counting down.
CAATGTTGGGCAATATGTATTTAGTACATTCCAAAGTTAAAACTTTTCCAGTACTATCTCATTTAAGGTAACAGAATTTAAAAAAGGGTAATCTGGAGCAAAAGAACTGAGGAAACATTGTTAAATAGAAAATTAGTCTTAAGTCTTTTCCACTGTATACTAGACAGTCATTGAACAGGGTTTTTCCCCAATGTATAGTCAAGCAATATGCTACTACCACTGCTCTAAAGAAACGGTCCAAGAAACACTTAAAGAATTGTTTGGTGGATAACTGTATGTTTGCTTTCTGAACCTGGATCCTGCCATAGAAGCATCCCTAACTTCTACTGTCATTGTATTATTAGCCTTTTTTTTTTTTGGAATCTTGACAAAGTTGGGGATGTTTCCCTTTCATTCCATCTAATCCATACTCCATTAGGTATTTATTATCACTCAGGGGAAATAATTTCAGCCCTTCACTGCTGCATAAAGGCAGACAATGCAGCCTCTGGAATTCTGTTTTGCCCAGAATGGAGCAGCTCCAGAATGTATTTTATGGCTAAAAAATCCTGCCAGTTACAGCTCTTTCCTGCCTTTGTATGACAGTATTAATATGTGTATCCTCAGAGGATAGCTTTAAACCCAGTTCTCACAGGAATAATCTGTGCCTAAGT
>JANHZU010007821.1:19675-31361 GCA_032468055.1 Acrochordus granulatus | reverse complement strand
TTGGCATTACCCTTCTTTGGAATTGGAACACAAACTGACTTTTTCCAGTCCTATGGCCACTATTGATTTTTCCAAATTTTCTGGCATATTGAGCGAGCACTTTAATAGCATCTTTTACCCCTTTTTACTCTTTAGCAAAGGTGCACAATTTCTCTTCTATGAAGGGAAGGCTTTGTAGGGAAATAATTTGTCATAGGTGGAATAAGTTGGTGTGGCTGTAGTTGAATGAGCTGAATGTGTGTGAAATTGAATACTTTTTTTAACTTCTTCTTTTATTCCCTCCTCTATCCAATTTTCTATATGCTGTTTTCTATATTCCAAGTAGCAAACAGTAGGATGAGGATAAGTATTTTTCTCTAGAGCAATGAACTGATCTCCCAAATAAAACTTTTGAAATTAGGCTAATAAATGTACAAATGCATGCCATCACAGCTGCATGTTGCCCTAGGAGTGCAGCTTTCTACACTTTCTACCATAATGACTTGTTTTTGATAATCCTTTATTGTCAATTTCATGAATGGGTTAAACTCCAATAGAAAAAGAGTTTCAAGTTCTATTTATTCTAGTAAACATGAAGGAAATATAACCAAAAAAAAAACCCCCCACACACAATAGGAGGAACTCTTTGAACACATGGTATAAAAGATAAAACCTTTACGACATACTGTTAAACATCCATAATGATATTTATCCTTATTCTTTGATGTTGCAGCAAACCTAAGTGTAGACAGAACAAAGTGGTTCATTTCCAATATACTGTAAAAGCTATTAAAGGAAAATTGAGAAAATGAGATTTAGAATTACAATATTTCTCCATATATTGTATGCCCAATAAACCAAATTACTGATTACAGAGAATATTTACACCTGAACCATGGATCACATCATCTTAACTTTGTAGACAGTGTTTATCCACATAACACATGGGGGGACTCTGTCAATCAGACAATAGTTCTTTGCCTGAAGATGAATTCAAAGACTTCATTGTTTTGACAACTGTCATTGATTGCTGCTAGCATGAGAGCACCAAAATGTACTATTTTAATCCAGGTGGCAATGAGCTATATCATATAATAGAGAAACTGAAGTAATATACTGCATTACAACTTGTTACAAAACAAATTAAATGTTCAGTTATTTATACCTACCTACTGAGTAGCAATTAACCAGCATTAAAAAGCAAGTTCTATGATATACACATACACAGGATTTTGAGATATGAAAAGAAGATATTGGGTGCAATGTTTGTAGTGGATTACATCTTATCATAATCTGCTTTTATTATACTTTCAATTTATTAACCTTTATTGAGCACAAATACAGTATTGCAACACATATTGCAGGGTTGAATATTACATTTGTCCATCCTTGTGTTTTTCTTCTATTTAAATAGTTTTCTACACTATTAAACACACTGTCCTCATTGGATTGTTTTGTTTTTCCAATTTGGGAGATAAAAACTTTACAGAAGCCCAATCATTGCTATAATACCATCTATAATTGTTTCATTCGGTCTAATGGACAACGCTGCCTTTGAGAATATTTAAAAATAGTTTTCTGGTTTGGGAACTTTGGAAAGAGAGCAATTGGAATAATGTGGGGCCCAATGATGAACAATACAAGGAATAATGTAAAAAGCTACTTGTCCATATAGCCTAAATGCAGGATGTTATTCAGATAGGAGCTATGTATAAGGATGGAACAGACTTGTTTTCTGTTATTCTAGAAAGCAGAAATAAAACCTCTAGATAAAATTAGTAAGGAAGCAGTTTTTAGAAAAACGTTAGGAAAACCTGTGGGATTAGAAGCGGTTTCTTTTTTGCTGAGGTGCTTAAAAATATCTGCCAAAATGCAATGCAAATTCTGCAATTCTTCATTAGAGATTCTGCAGTGAAGGGCTGCATTGAGGGCTTTGCACTACTTCTAGGGCTCCTTAACATATTTTAATTTTTTTTTCACCTTTTATTTTCCTGCTGCTCTCTCCTATTCTGCTAGGTCTTTCCTGGAGGACTCCTTGTGTGGATGAGGAGGAGGCTGAAATTTTGAAGAATCTCTTAAAGAAGAGAGCTACTTCAAATGATTCTATAGAGTATATGGCAGCTGATAGTGATATACCTGCCTAAATTTCCTACCAGAGTCCTAAAAAAAGACAGTTTTTAAAGTACAGGTGTGAGATATAGTTGCTGCTTAATCCAGAGGAAATACAGGACCCACAGAAGTGCTATACTGGAACCTCTTCTATTGATTCATTCATGTAGGCTACTTTGTTACCACGAGTAGCCTACAATTTCAGCATATCCAATGCCACACAACTTTGTTTCACTTGCTTTTGCCAAATTTAAAAAACTGATACATTGGACCTTTTTGACTATTGTCTCTTGCAGCCACTCACTTTGAGCTGAATGTACACAGGCTGGTCATAAATCATACAGATACTTACTGATGTAATTGCTTGTTAAACCATAAGTCTTGTTCCAGTGTTCCATCTTCACTGCTTAGAGCCAGGCATTTCAAAGTGCTAAGTCAGCCCAAGAATTAGTGCGCAACCCAAGCAAGATGATCAGATTCAAGTAGGAAGATGGTAGTTGATATTGGGTTGGGTTTAATTGTTTTACAATACAATGAAAGGCATGTGCAAGGAAACAAGTTTAGGGCTGTCACAGAAGTTGTTTTTACATTCATTGTTCCTTCAATCCCCAGCCAGGCATACTTGAAACTGTACACACCCAATTACTGGAGTCAGTTATTGCAAAAGCTTCTATTTATAAAAAACTTATTTGACTGAGAAATGGTAACAAGAGTACCAACAGCATTCCTTCTGATCAATATAGCAGCCAATAAAAACTGAGCCACTCTATTTGTAACAAATGGGTACTGATGCTGCAGGAGTCTTAATATCAATCCTGTACCTTCACTTTCAAAGTCATTATTTTGCCTTGCCAACTTCTGATTCTCTATATGCTGCCTGCAGCATTCCAAGGACAAAGGGAGTTTCATTCCACTTTCAGGTACAAATACCCTATATCAGGGCATTGGCAGTATGTCCTCCATTCTCTAGTTTCTCAGCTAATATTGGATTTTGGTTCCTTAACTTCTGAGGTTCTTTTAGTTCTTCTAGCTATTCATCTGGATGATTATGCACAGGGCCTTAATAGCTTACAGCAATTTGTGGATTTGTCCACAACGATAAACTGGACTTGAATTAACTCAGTATCAATTACCATGGATCTATTACAATTACCAATAGTTTCCATTGAACTGTGGTTTTGGGGCCTGTAATTCAGAAACATATATATATTTATGATTTGCCCAAGAGCTTTTCCCATCCCTGAAAATGATCCCAATCTTTACCAATTTTTGTACTAATATCTTAAATTGGAAATTATCTGAAATGATGTGTGATCAATGCAATCAATAATAATTCCTACTCTTTACCATATCTGCCCATTTATCCTAACTTACCTTAATCCATGTTAAAACTTGATCTCATGTATGTTAAAGTATTATATAAAATTTTATTTTGGAGTATGATTTGAACCAAGCACATTTTATAAAGAAACAAAGCAAAAAATAAATTAAGTTCCTCTACAGAATATTCAGGAAAATTTTCAAAATAATACCTAAAATACACAATGGCATGTCAGATATATACTGGTAATTAAGTATCAGAAAGTAGCTAATTAAAATATGACTCAATTTGTATTACTGCATGACACAAATAATTATTTATAACACTCATCATGTTATATTTCATGTATTCCATTTGCAGGATGTAAAGATTTCTAGGTGAATGTTGATACTAAGCCTAGTGTCAAATATTAAAATGATTGGAACCTTCGGTGGAACATGGTGCTGTAAGATCTTTCGCTGATCTCACACCATTCTGTGGAGCAACATGCGAGGGAAATATCTACCTAGCAACTTCAATAATATAGTTAAATTTGTAATTAATTTTATGGTGAATTCCATATACTTGGGGAAAATTAGATATAAGGAAATCTATAATTGATAAGGTTAACATAAAAATCAGCTGGAAGCCCAGTTTGAATGGTGATTACAGTAATATATGCCATTTTCTTCCAAAAATCAATCTTCCAGCCTATGAATCCTATGCAGTTCTCTCTTACTGTTATTGCTCTTCAGACAATTCCTTTTAATATGCAATTGGGATAACTTAGTACCCTGTGCCATGTACTCTAGCCAAATAGATTTCAAGCTCAGAGATGTCTGTCTGTTTTGCTCCAAAATATTCCCAAATGTTTCCCATTTCCCACTAGGAAATTCTGTACAAGCTCTATTGAAATTAATGGCAATAATACAAAATCATATTATGAGTAGATAATTCCCTAGAAATTAAATAAAGTAAAATTGTCAATGAATGACAAATTAGACTATATAAATATCTGAAATATCCTTAGAAACTTTTGCATATATCATCACTATGGTAAGTGAAAAGCTACATGAAATTCTGTCACCTCAAGAGAGATCTAGGCTCTTTCTCAAGCATTTGAGGCATTTCACAGCCCTAATATATATTACAATGTTTTCCCTCATACATTTAAGGTTTTCTGTATTTCTGTTTGCCAGAATCTCCAAAAATAAACAAAATTACAGGAAGCATATAAATATGGCAACTTTATTACAGAAAGAATAACTGGCTGTCTATACAAATAAGAGTATCAATCTTGATTTAAAGTTTGGGTTGCAGAGTAGGTTTGAAAGAGACTTTCCCAAATCTGGATATATCCTATGTTTAAAAACTGCAATTGTATTTATCTCCTAACTAGTATCATTGCATAGAAAAGCAATAATCCAAAACCTCTGTAGTAATCCATACTAGAAAATACATTTTAAACTTGGTTATTTGTCTCTTTCCATGCTTTCATCAATAGGAATGTGAATGTTATATATATATTGAAAGGATTTACCAAGAACACAGGGCTATTGTATAATTCACCCTATAATTCGTATCAATGACTGCTATTAATTCATTTCACTGAAAGGGAAGGCTGAAACTTAAATACATTAATTAAAAAGTAAAATAATTTATGTCTACTTTTGAGTAAACAAACTCATCTATCTGCTACACTTACCAGTTTTTCAGATTGGTTGTTTTTACTTTATCTTGGAAAGAAAGAAAGAAAGAGCAACAATGAAGGGGTCTCATATTAAAATCTAATTTTGGTACAGTGAATCACTTTTGAATATTGCACAGCATGATGAACTTATTATTATCTTTGTTATCTTTTTCAAGCAGGGCACAATGCCTAAAGAATCTAGTCAACTGCTACAGCTGGAAGGCATAAGACATTATTATTCTGTAATTCTGAATCTAGAAAAATTTTGAATCAGAGCATCTCCACAGTCAATCAAGCTGCATGTGAACTTGTCTAAGTATTCCTTTGTGATTTTGGAGGATGAAAGAGAGAGTTTTCCTGAAAAAGATGTTACTGAGAAAGGGGGAGGAGTGACTATAATTTTGTGATCATTGCAGCTTTTGCCCAAACTGCCTATTAGGTTTGGGTGGGGTGGTTATGCTTCAGCTTGAGGAGGTCCTTTTTGCTGGAGGCAATTTGCTTCACAGTTTTACCTGAGGTACTTCATACAAGCACCTTCACCTTAGAGATCTCCTTCACCACCTCCAATAGCTGAAGAAGACTTTTGCAAGGAAGAAGTCTCTCCCAGTTTCTTGGTACTAGGGAAGGCTAAAAAATAGGGATAAATTAAAGCACAGGAATAAATGTAAATTGCTCATAAACAACTTCAGATATATTGATTTATTTATTCAGATATATTGAACTTCAGATATATTTCTCTCCTGTTTTCCTTTCCTAGAACCCAGAACTGTATAAACAGGCTTTCCAGGCACTGATTAGTTTTAGAAACACTGAAGCATCATCCACATCCAGATATGAAATGAGATATAATTGCCAATTCCAAACCGAAAATGATTCAGTGAAATCAAGTCTATGATTATAAACACATTTCCATAAGGAAAAGGAAGAGGTAATTCTCTCCACAGTAATGCATAACATCTGTTTCAGGGTGTCCCTAAAGCCTCTAGAAATGAATTTGACCACAGAACTGAAGAAAAACCTGTTTGCATAATATTGGATTCTCTTCCTCTTCCCTAAGTATTCTTGGCTTTAAAGTGTATAGTTCTGGAGTTTGAAATTTATTTAATTATAAAGCACCAATGTTTTATAAGAACTGCAAAAAACATTACAGGGAAAAAAGCAGTTCTAAAAGAATGAGTTCCAGTGAGTTCAGTTAATACAATGGAATTCAGTCAATACAATGGAGATGTATTTCATGTTTTTCATAATCTTCTCCCCACCCACCCTTTTCTAGTTCCTCATGACCTGTGTTATGTTATCAGGCCTTAGTGTTGTATGCTGCTGAGAGTCACTTTCATGGGATGTGGACAACTATACAAATAAAATAGACAGACAGAGAGACAGACAGACAAAAGTTCTACATATTCGCTCGTCTTTGCTTTAAAATATTATATTTAAAAGTTTAGGATTTTTGTTCAAAAGTCAAGGATTTTTTCATGGCTCTCCAAATTATTAATATCTTCTCTGGAGACTTCTATTATAGATATTGGTCCATCATCTTACATTATAAATTCTGTTTTGCGGAAAATCTTGGCATCAGAATTTCTTTCTCTTTGCTTCTTTTGTGATGATTGATGAGTTTCTTAAAGCATGACATAATCCTATATCAATATAAAGGAATTTCAGAAGTACATCCGTGCAGATTATAATTGCTTAATCATTAACAAGGCATCTGACCATTTCCAAATTCATATAATTTAGCCACCTTAGCATTTTTTTTGCTTGCTTTCTTATATTCCTTTCAACATTATAATAAATGTAACTATATTAAGTGCCACATATTTAGAAATACAATTTCTTTCTACTTGTCACCAGAAAAATTTTATAGAAATGTATAAAGGCACTTCACATTATATTGAAAAATGTGAACAAGAATAAGTGACATTTGTTTAGTAGACATAAAAAACTAGAAAATTCTGGCTTCAAATACTATATTTAGTAGTATCAGAGCATTTTAAACATTAACATACAATCGAGGCCAGAGATTTTTGTTTCAGGACTAATGGACAAATAGTTGAAAAAAGTTATGAAACTTTGTTTTTGTACATGATAATTGTAGTAGGATTATTGTATGCACAAAGGTGGAAAGACTTGGCATTACTTACAATAGTAGAATGGTTGGTGAAGATGATGGAACTTACTGAAATGGCTAAATTGATTTTTTTGATCACAGAAAAGACAATATGACTATCTGACTAGAAACTATAGACTTTTGCATGCAAACAAATTAACATATAATTTATTGTTTTAATAAATAGGATAGATTATAGAAAGAAAATAATTATATTGTAATCACAGAGTAAGAGATACATTTATACTTGTTCAGTTGCCCAGTGCTGTCCAACTCTTCATGACCCCATGGACCACAGTATGCCAGGCCTCCCTGTCCTGCACTGACTCCCGGAATCAGCCCAAGCCCACACTCATCACTGATGATGCTACCTAACCATCTTATCCTCTACTATCCCATTCTTCTTTTGCCTTCAATCTTTCCCAGCATCAGTCTTTTATAGTGAGTCCTCTCTTAACATTATGTGGCCAAAGTATTTGAGCTTCAGCTTTAGTATCTGTCATTCCAATGAACCGTCAGGATTGATTTCCTTTAGGATAGACTGGTTTCATCTCCTTGCAGTCCAAGAACTCTCAAGAGTCTTCTCCAGCACCACAATTTGAAACATCAATTCTTTGGTTCTCAGCCTTCCTTATGGTCCAATTCTCACAAAACCATAGCTTTTACTATACAGACCTTTGTTGGCAAGGTGATTCTCTGCTCTTTAATATGCTGTCTAGGTTTGCCATTGCTTTTTGCCCAAGAAATAAGCATCTTTTAATTTCATGGCTGCAGTCACTGTCTGCAATGATCTTGGAGCACAACAAGGTAAATCTGTCATCACTTCAATTTCTTCCCCTATTTGCCAGGAAGTGATGGGACTGGTTGCCCTGATCTTAGTTTTTTTTAATGTTGACTTTCAAGCCAGTTTTTGCACTCTCCTCTTTCACCCTCATCAAGAAGTTATTTAGTTCCTCTTCACTTTCTGCCATTAGAATGGTATTATATTTCTCCCAGCAATTCTAATTCTATCTGGTGATATAATTCATCTAGCCTGGCATTTTGCATGATGTAATCCGTATATAACTTAAATAAGAAGGGTGACAGTATGCAGCCTTGTCATATTCCTTTCAACAATTTTGAACCAATCCATTGTTCCATGTCCAAGTCTAACTGTTGCTTTTTGACCTGCATACAGTTTTCTCATGAGACAGGTAAGGTGGTCTGGTAACTTTAAGACTTTGGCACAGTTTGTTGTGATCCACACAGTCAAAGGCTTTAGCATAGAACTCCCTTGCTTTCTCTATGATCCAGCGAATGTTGGTAATTTGATCTTTATTTCTTCTGCCTCTTTGAAACCATGCTTGTACATCTGGTAGTTCTTGGTTCACATACTGCTGACAGCAGACAAGAGAAAGAACTCAAGTTCACCCACATTGTTCCCTACAGAAGCTCCCCAAAGTAGCTCCAACTGTCTCTGGAAAGTTTAGAGTGTTAGGAACCAAGGGATCACCATCTTGCCCAAGCTGTGGTTTGGAATCTTCAAATGGATACTTCTTCTCTTAAATATCTCAAAAATTGCTTGTTAATCTTTTTTAATGTGTTAAGAACCTTCAAAAAGACAAGCTTTATCATCCCTGGTAAGACTCCTTCAATCCTTGCTGAAAAAAGTTTTATGCAAGTTTCAAGGAATTACAAGATTTTTATTTTGGAATAAACAGCAAAAGAATGATTAGAATGTTGATTTTGGAAACAGATTATAGGACCAGAATAAGGTTTTGAAATTAATTACAAGTATCTTTTGTGTGGTTGTTCTGAATTTTATTTAAAAAATATGAAAAACTTGAAATTAATATATCTTCTCATGGCAAAATGTTGATTAAAGAAAATCATGATAAGAGGGATTTTGAAAATTGGACTCTAAAGGGAACTGGAAAAAAGTAAAGAATGTACTTAAGGAAAAGGGGTCCATTAATACAGAAGAGAACAAAATGCTCTAAATCCTTGAAGTCTATTTGGAAATAATACATATATAAGTTTCTCTTCTGAATATAAAATTCAGAAAAGAAAATATAAAATTCCTTGAATTATTCAGTCAAGGTTAAAATCTTAACCTGTTTCACCTAAATCTTAATGGTATGTTGCTGACCAGGAGAAAATGACAAGGCTTTAAAGATTTATTTATAGATGATGTTTTGATGAAGAGGGAAGTCATTTCTTCATATCTTTTTTCTTTTTTGTACTTAATTTTTTCTTTTTTAAAAATATTTTTAGTTTGTATTTGTTTTTCATTTTACATTTGCAACTCTAATACAATTATTATGAAAGAGAGAGAAAAAGAAAGAAAGACAAGGAGGTAGCCAAGTGAATTGTTCTGCAAATCCTTTTCCATTTTGTAAGTATATTTAGTCTGGCAGTGTTAAAGGATGTTTAAAATTCTAACTGCAGCACTGCTGGATAACACTAGTTCCTTGTAATGTGTAAATCTTTTACCATATATAACCCAAAAATAATTACCCAATGCAAAAAATATTATTGCATTATTTTTTATTTTAGAGCTCAGGATATACTTGGCTGGAGATCTTATAGTTTAATATAGTTCTGAAAGGAGTTATAATTTAATAGTTTAAATAAACATCCAGAATGTGGGGATATATATTGCATAATATATATATGGAATATAATGAATATCATCACATTTTAATTGATTAGTGTCCTGGGATTTCAAAGAAAAATAGAATTATTCTTTAAGTCGTAAATAGACTACTAATTGTTTCTGGTTTTAAATTATTTTTATATGAATCTCATAAAAAAACTAAAATATTTTCCTAGTCTATAAGAAGTCAAAGTGATCTATGTAACATCATGCCATGAAATTAAGGTAGAACTAGCAATCCAACACATCTTATGCAAATTACCTTATTTTAATATGAAAATGTTTGTGCAAAATATGTCATGCTGCTATGCAAATGAAAGCATTTAATGCATAATAATTAAGCTATATATTTAAATGATAATGAATTTAATATGATTCATGACAAATATAATGGCTCGTATTAATAATAAATTTGCACAATTCAGTAAAGAGATGTCAGCTTATTTGTTTATTGGCAGCAGCTCCTTACAATTCTGGCTAACTGAATTTCAAATAAATAACAACCAACACTAATTACTACTAGGGCATAGAAAAACAACAATAAAAAGGCATATTCTGGGGCAGAAGGGATCTTTAATAATATTTGCTTTTTCATTGGTTTTAATTCTTTTTAGTAGAAAATAAGTTCCTCTTCCATCATTTGGTTTTTACATGAAAAATTGCCTGTGGCGGTTCTTGCCCTAGAGAATGAAACTATTTTAACAAAAAGATGGCATTCAAAAATGGCATGTTCTATCCCAGAGCCACAGCAATTAGGCTTTACAAAAAGCCCTATTTCAACACCAGCCACTAGTCCATCTAAATAAGATGGCTAAACAATTTATATTGTTTACCAACAATATTCTTGAGTTTCTAGAAGATCTTTTTTATGAGAGAGAGTATTTTCCCAACCTTTCATCTGTACAAGAGAAGACTGTAAACTCCTCAAGATCCAGTAATAGGTAAAAAGTAAAATTTTAAACCTGGTCAGTCAGGTTCTTTCAGTAAACAATAGCTATGTACACTAAACAATAAACTTGTTAATGGCATTTTGCAGTTAAAAGCAGGTACATTATGCATAAAGACAACAGTACATAGCAGATGTTGAAGTAACTAAGACATGAGGTTATCAGTGGAGGACAAAATCTTCTCTGAACTATGGGCAGTTGTGGAGAAGTACTGTATAAACCAGCCTTAATATGTACAGTTATATGCATGCCTCACAATTGAGACTTGGAAAGTGTCCACATTTGACTGTCTGTGACCATCTGCAACCTACGCTTATCCAAACCCCCCTGCGCAAAGTAGGTACATGTCAACACCTATGGGCAATTGTAAAAAAGTACTGTATAACCTAGCCTTAATATGTACACAGTTATATGAGCTACTAAAAGGAAAAATCCTATACTCTGCTTGAAGTTTTAACAAATAAGAATGTTCTACTTTTAAAGCTTTCTAATATGCCTTTAAAGGCTGGATTTGAATTTTCCTCAGAGGGACTTCTGTATTTTGACATTATTTCAAGAACTCTTATTACAGTAATTTGAGCCAGGAAAACTAAGATCTTGAACTTCTACTTAGTGAGTTAAACATCATACTTCAGTCTTTCCAGTTGAAACTAATAGGCTTAACAGTTGAAAACTAATAGGCTTAACATTTAACATTTAACATTTAACAGTTGAAACATAGGTAGACTATGCTTCTACCTTGCAAACAGACCGTTACCACATATCAGATGAATTCAGTTTAATCCACTTATATAGATCGCCGCTGCAAAACACTGAAAGCAGGCTGACGGATTTAAAAATAGGGTTGGAAATTTTGCTTATAATGAAGTCTAATCTAGAAGTTCAGTTCAGCATATTCCAGTCATACCCATTCTTT
>JANHZU010007820.1:0-11223 GCA_032468055.1 Acrochordus granulatus | reverse complement strand
AGGAAGCTTCAGAAGTGTGCCAATACATTGGAAAGATACTTTGTTTTTATGAATTGGAGAAGACTGCATAGAGATAATTAAAAAAAGCAAATGTTCTTCAGTTTTATTTTCAGATTAATCATTTCCATAAAATGTCAACTAAACAACAACAATGGAAGCATTGGTACCATTACAACTTTTTCTTTTCTGGTGCACAGATAGTCCTAAATAAGACTACTCAGAAATTTGCCCTATTGAGTTCAGTGGATTTATTTACTGGTGATTACCTTAAAAGACCTACATGGCTCAACAACCAGATGGTCTTCCTGGACAGTTGCAGTCCACCCTGTATATTCTGTGGTAAGAGAACATGCTGAGGATTCCACTCTGTCTTTGAATGGGAAAAAAAAAACCCACCAGCACATCTTCTCAGGGGCTATCCACATACTATGGGATATCTTTCTTACTTAGATAGGAAATGTGCCCAAGACCTTATTTTTCAGCAAAGGTTTGGATACTGATAGTTTTGAGAGACTGTGGGAAAGTTGAGGACACGCTTATCTCAGAAATGGCAGGTCAGGCGCTGAGAAATCTGGGAAAAAGCGCTTCAAAGAGATCAAGTGATCCACTGAAATTTGACCAAATGAAATCTACAAATGTCAAAAGCTTTTGATGACCTCATAAAAGGATGCTGAAATCATTAGAATGTAGATAATTTTTCATTGTTTATTTATTGTTTTTTGTGATTATGGAAAGGGGCCTGGTCCAGAAAAAGTCTGTTAATGCCTGTCTTAGAAATTTTTTTTCTGAAGATTTAACTCAATTTAATTCAAGCACTTAGTTCATGTAGGTCAGATAAGTACAAGGATTAATTTTTGGTTTCAAAATTTGTAAGCTTCCTAAAATCACCATGCTCCATGAGTTGATCCAAGAGATGACCCCTTCCCTGGCATCTTAAAAAGATTCCTCTCTGCCTCTGGAGGTGGGTACAGCAGGTTTCATTTACAGGTCTTAGATGAAAAATATCAATAAGAAACAGCTCACATCAATCAGTCTATTCATTTTTCCCACTCAGCCCTAGCTACACAGAGGAATACCAGTTCTGAGAGCAGGCACAGAGATTTCTGAAATTCTTGCCAACTTGTAATTTGAAATGTGGCAAGAAGGGTGGAGTTATTAAATACAACAGGAAAATTTTAATTAAAGAGAAGAGGAAATCAAATCAAATTGAGCTAACTGTTCAGGCCCCACCTGCTATTTTTCAGAGTGTACAACTTAGCACACTACTAAACTATAATATGTGCTAAGTTGTACACTCTGAAAAATAATAAATACTATAATATGTGCTAAGTTGTACACTTTGAAAAATAATAAATACTCTATAGCTCAGCCACCTTCTGCCTCTAAAATGTGGGCTATCCTAAACTCATTTTACAAGTTCTAAATAGAAGCCATTTCAGGTCTACTCTCAAGCAGTAGAGTCAAGTAGTAATGATCTTTTTGTACCCTTTTAGGATATATCATGTTTAGAAACTGCCCATCTCCCTCACAGAGTGACTCTTGGCAGTGATAGAGCAACTCTTAGGCTAAAATTGAGGAAAGCTCTCTTTAAATGCTCCTTTCATAAACCATCATATAGAAAGTAAATGCAGCTCCTTTCTCTAATGTTATTTTTAATACATGTAGGGATCTTGCAGGTGACAGAGGGTGGGGAGGCAAGTATTCAAAATCCAACCCTATTTCCCATATTTTTCATTCCTGGTATTGTATATATCAGGAGGGTGAATGAGAAAAGAGATCAAGATTGGGCATAATATCAGTGCTAAGATAAATAACATCAAATAAAACAAATCAAAATGAAATCTCTTTCATATAATGACTGTAAATCCATACAGTATTTTGTAAAAAGTTCCAAAGACCTCAATATTTGCATTTTAGTTCTGAAGATGAAGTTCTCCCTCCCAGTGCTTGGAGTAAATTTCAGGTGTAGTTTTAAAATTGGCCTATGATAGTTTCATATTTGCAGTAATTCTTGAATCTTCAAATTACCATTGTATTTCAAAAACATGCAATGATTAATTTCAGCACTAGCTTCTTCAGCTTGATGAAAATGATATCTTTACTTTTTTTGCTCTAAGAAGCAAGAAGCATCTCTAACTTTGTCATAGATATTTGGTATATCATATTACATCTTAAATGACATGAAATCTGGAAAGATCGTTGAACTAGATAGGATTTTTACCAAAGGATATGAAACCAGCAAACTAAGGAAAGCCTGGTTCCTGCCTTATTAGAGACACCTTCGAAGTCTTTTGAAAAAAAGGCCTCTGTTCTTATCGTATTCTGAGTTTTATATAACAGTGACTTTAAAAAGGAAAAAGAGCCCACAAATTATGTAAATTATAATCTGGTAGCTTTGATAAATACAGTTGCCAAGATTTTGACAGCTGTTTTGGCATTAAGATTACAGCAAGTATGGCTTTTCATATTTTATCTAGTAGTCGGGTTTTAATGAAAGGATGTGAAGCCTCTGAAATATTACATTATTGGTAAATATGTTGGCAGGGTATTCTGAAAATAATGATAGAGCTGGAATGGCTTTGTTAGATGTCCTTGATGTGGTGCCAATTAAGTTTGTGAAATAAGCTATAAAAAACAGAACCCTGAATCTCCGTAACATTATCTTTCATGAATAATTAATTATGCTGCTCTTGCTTGAATAAATACTGATGGCCCTATTTCCACTATAATTAAGATTTGACATGGAACTTGTCAAAGGTATCTCTTATCTTCCTTCAAACTGATTCTGAGAATTTGAAAAGTGAAAACAGTGACATTGTGGAAATGCCTATGAATTAGGAAGGCTGGACCTGAATTTCTTCTCAGCTTCTGAGTCACACTACAGTATGGATACTGAATTTTGGTCAAAGCTGAACTTTGCTTTTGAGTGGTGATATTGGATATTGATATTGGAGACATTGCCCCCAAAAGTAGAGGGTGGGGTCAGTATAAAGTTACACTTCATTTAATTTCTTTTAAAATGTATGAATTATAAATATGTGTTTATTCTACAGTTAATTTTCAATCACCTAGTTGTTTTTAGGCAAAGAACTCTATTTTTGTGTAAATTGCTATTAGTTTTGTTGTAAAGTTTATAGTGGATTGGAGTAGCTTTTAATGGATTTAAATACTCTATAGCTCAGCAAATGCTTAGAAATGTGTAATGTAAACCAAAACCACAAGCATCCAGCACTAATTCACAGTTTCAGAAATTTCTATAAGAGAGTATAAGAAGATAGAACCATAACTAAACTTTAAGAACATGAAGTCTTTCGGCAATATATTAGTCATCCTGAATTATTGTAATAAAGTTCCCAATTCATTGCTGATATTCCCAGATTTTATCCATATTTCCCATAAATTTGCATAGATATGCTAACAGAATATCACATTATAATTTGCTCCATCTGTACTTTGCAATTCTTTAAAAAGATCTTTAGAAGCTTAATGAAAGCTTAATCCTCCCATTTAATGTTCACATTGCAATCCCCTTCTTCTCTCTCTGTAACATAGGAAATAGTGTTTAAAAACTATATAGTAGTAGATATAGTAATATAATTGTATAAATATTGTGATCTCTAGGTATTGAAATTAGATGTTTGCAAGGAAATACTGGACAGACAAACCGATTCAGTTACAAAAACAGGCTTTAGGACTTAAAGATCTGCAACAGTAAAACAGGGTACTACTTTCAACAAACTTCCAGAGAAGAAAAGATGACAAGAAAGTATATGGGATATAAGGATATAAGTTATATACCATTAATAATATGGTTCCTGGCCACATTTTCACTGGATGCAGAGAAGGCTATTCATAAAATGTATTGATATCTATTTTATTTTTTCAATTACTATTATTTATTCCTTATAAAGTTATTTCAGTTAATTAAACCTTTCTTCTTCCATAGTGGAGCAAATGCTTTCCCAAAGAATGATACTTATATTTTACTTGAAAGGGCCTGATCCATGCCATATTACAACAATAGGTTAATCACTCTATGATGGAACATTATAGATGATAGTGCTGGAAAGCAAGCAGCAGGTGATTTGGTTCAAGATTATAATCTAAGACTGGATATCTTAGACTGAAAGCATCCCTAACAAAATATCTATCTATCTATCCTGTTCTTTAAAAATCTATGGACATGGGATTGTTCACCTTTCCCAAACCATTCAAGGCCTGTACACTTTTGAGATAGATACATACATACACATACATACACATGTTGCTCCTGTTCTTTATATGCTATTCTTCATATTCTACTGTTAGCAGTGAAACATGAATTTTCACTAAAGAACAGAAGTTTTAGCATAATGACATATGATTCTTTGAAGGATTGCACATAAAAGATTAGAAATATGGATATTTTTGAATTTGCAGAACTACGCACACAAGATCAAAAATGGCTCAGCAATCGGAAAACCAAGCTTCGTTCAGTGTTAGCATTGGGAACAGAGTCCAGACCGAAGGCCATGGTTTCACATGAGAATTATCCTGATTTTAAAAGCATGATTTCCATACTGTCTTATTAATACAGAATTCAGAGAAAATTTATTTTAAAAATTCTATTAATTATGGAAATTATATATGTAACATCGTGGAGAAAACTGCAGGAATTTGCCCAAGAATGAGACATGAACGAACAGGAAAAAAAAATGTAGCGAACTGTTATACGTTTGAAGCATTGCTGTAGAAAGTTACACAGGTAGGCCTCAATTTATGACCGTTCGTTCGGTGACCATTTGAAATTACGATGGCACTGAATGAAGGCACCTATGACCCCTGCCCGAAGTTCTGGCTGTGGAAATGCCCCTGTGGCCCTATGAACAAATGTGGGTGCTTGGCAATCCACCTACCTGACAACTGACCGCAGGGATTCTGCAGCAGCCTCCAGCCCTGCTGTGTCTCCATAGCCCTTAGGCCTGCTTCCCACCCTTTTCCTCGTCCCTCACAGTTTGGCCACTGAACTTTTTTTGTAAATGTCCTTAGGGAAGCAGCACAGCCTTCCTACACTATCAAATGGTACCCGCTTACAGGGCAGCACTGCGTGGCCTCCAGTTTGGGAGGAAGTTGTGGGACTCGGTCAGGTGGGAAAGGGAGTGCGAGGTGCCTCAGGGGATGGGAGAGGCCCTGGGAGGCTGGGGCAGGCCTGAGGCAGTTCTTTGTTTAAAGGCATCCTGTGTCTGGTCCAAATGCAATTTAAAGAACAGAAGCTATAAGATTTTCATTTGTTCATTTGTTTATTTAATTTTTTTAAAAAAATCCCACCTTTATTATTTTATCAAAACTCAAGGCGACGAACGTACCTGATACTCCTTCTTCCTCACAACAACAACAGTCCTGTGAGGTCGGTTGGGTTGAAGCCCCACGTCACTCTGGCGGCTTACGTGCCAAGGTGGCACTAGGACTCATTGTCTCCTGGTTTACATGCAGGTGCCTTAACTTTATTAATTAATTTCTCAATCACTTACCTTAAAAGATGAGAGAACAGTAGCCTTGATGATGCCTATGCACTGTTAGTTAATTTAGTGACAAGCAGCAGTAGATCTTAAATGTGTCTGGATTTTGTGTGTTAAACTATTTTAGTATACTTCATATAGAAAATATGGAAGGACTTGAAAGGTGTATTTTTTAAAAATGATGATGAGGATTTTACGGGTTGGTTACTATTTGGCCTTGAAATTAATAGAGCTGGCGAAGCCCCTAAATGGTAGAAAATAAACATTTCCTTCTTTCAAAAAGATGTACCAAGATTCGGAGGGCTCTCCAAACAGACTGAACCAAAGACCAAAGAACAATTTGCATATAATTTAAAAGGCATGCTTCCTGTGTTCAACTGAATCTGGTCCACTGAAATCAGTCTGCGAGAGATTGCAACTTAGCCCCATATTTAACTTTCCCCTGAAAACCAGAGGGGGCTGAACAGGACTAAAGAAATTCTGGCTGCATTGTGTCCATTATTTGCATATGTTCATTATGTTGAAAATGCCTCACAAAGTTTTGTTTGGCTTGATTGGGCTACTTTCACTAGAAAGGCAAGAAACTTAATCAGTTGCCTGTTGAGAGAGCCTTGAGTTATTTATAAAAATAATAAAAGAGCGTGATCTATATATATAACTTGTATTTGGATAGGTTGATTGATCACAGTTCAAAAAGCAGAAGCAGGTTAAGAAAATCAGCTTCTTGAAGTAAACTGCGTTTGTCTTGAATTTTTCTAAAAAAAACAACTCTGGAGGTTTCCCAGAACAAGGATTACAAATCAAGCTCTCTTTAGCAGCAGGAGTAAAAGTAGGAGGATGGCTTGCTTGCTTACAAACAAACAGTTTCCTTTCAGCTGCAATCCCCGGATGCCATTCCAAAATATTCTGGCTCTCTTCCACCAGCCCCGGAAATAAGGGGTCTTTTTCAATTGCCTGCTTTGCATGTCCAACTCCAAGCCAAAGATTGGTCTTTCTTGGTCTGGAAAAGTGGAAGACCTTTCTCTCCTACAGAATTCAAAAGCAAATCCATTCCCATGGATGGGCAATATTTTTACATATCACTCATAACTTGTGTTTCCTCTCTTAGCCTATCCTATCCTGAAAGACTCCAGCAAATAATGAGACAGTAATGTTTAAACTCAAATACATGCAAGACCATCCCAAATAAATTCATTGGTAAACACTAAGCTTCCTCAAAGAAAGCATTCCTCAAATGCTTCCAAATTATAGGGAACATTTGGAAGGTGATTAATGGAAAGGAGTTTCACAACTGGAGGAGAGAAGACCCAAGAACACTATCCAAGAATGAAATACAGATGATTTGGTTGAGCTAACTAAGGCATATTTACAGGAACCAAGATGTGCAAAGCTCCAAAAGCTAAAAAAATAAGTCATGTGTTATGTAATAGGTGGTTTTAAATGAATAATGATATTTATCCAACATTAGTTGGTAAGGCTCAAAATTCAATATATGTATAAATCTTGCTGTTTTATCTTCCTGAAAAATAAAGTATATTTCCCACTTATGGAGACATAGGAGCTCTCAGAGCTTGGTTGTTTTTGCAGATGTTTTATTACCAAACTTGATAACATCATCAGTGCATGATGATTACGCCACAATTCAACCCTGACCTACAAATATTCTCTTCTAACAGTACTTTTCTACTTAATATGCCTTTTAAACTAAGGTGGTATTAGAACAAAAATAACTTATAATATAACAAGCAATTAGAAATAATGTTATTGAATATTTTTTCTGTTTGATGTCACTCCTGGCTTTTTTTGTTGCTGATTCTTTTTTGAAATCTATTTTTTTCCCAATTTTGATGGCTGCTGTATCTACAGCAGAGCATTTTTTTTTCTTTTATATCGTATCTTTTTTATATATAGCATAATGTTGGAGTTTTACTGAATAATTAGAAAACAGACTTCAAATTAATAGTAGCTAATAGAAGAAAATAGAAGTAAGACACAGAAGTGTCTTACTTCTGTGTACTTCTTTCCTGCAGCTTATGAACTGCAGAACTTTTTAGGTTCTGTGCCCCAGCTATGAAAAATCAATAAACATATCTATGCTACAAATGAGGAGGCCATGTGATCTGGGGCCAGTAATTCTCCTTCAGCCCTAGAAAAAAGGCAGTGGCAAACCACTTCCAAAAAATTGCCATGAAAAAAGTCTTGAAACTGAACCACTTTGTGGACCACTTAGTTAGCTGCTGCAAGAAGATCACACAGACTGACAACAAACAACAGCATAATAAAGTAGCAACAATGGTGCACTGGAAGATCTGCAAGAAATACCGTTTGCCTGCAAGGAAGAACTGGTGGGACCATAAAGCAGAGAAAGTACAGAAAATGAAGAAACTAAATTGTTCTGGGACTTCAGAAGTCAAACAGACAGGCACCTGTCATATAACATTCCAGACTTAACAACTATCAATAAGAAAGACAAAAAAGTCTTGATAATGGATGTGGCAGTACCTAGAGACAGCATAATAGAAGAGAAAGAACTGGAGTAAATTCTAAAATAGAAAGACTGTAGTAAAAGAAAGCAAAGGCAGTACCCATTGTAATAGGCGCCTTGGGTGCAATCCCAATACAACTGGAGCACCATTTGAATATCATCACTTCATTATGTCACTCTTAACTCAGCATGTCAGCTGCTTCTTAGACTGATTGATAGATGTTGGCAGTAACCTGTGTCTCCTGCTAGCTCCCCTCCCTCATCCTCCCCCCTGTCAGCTTTGATAGCCTGATGTGAAGAATACCAGGGGAATTTACAGGGTAGCTGGGGGCTTCCCAGCCCCCAGTAAAATAGGGAGCCCCTCCTGTTCTGCTGAGGAGCCCCCACCCACCCAATAAGCAGGAAACATGGGACCTTTCAAGTAAACCAGGAAATTCCTGTATTATCTGGAAGCATCTCCCAGCCCACAGTGTGTAGCATGGGGAAAGAAGAGAAAGATTTTTCAGTAATTTGAACCTTGACTTTCTCTCTCTCTGTGTATACACATACATATATCTTTTTCATTGTATATGAGTCAAGCTATTCAATTTTCAGATGCAGCCTTCATACATTTTGTTATATAGTATGTGCATATTGTTAAATTGTGTTTGTAAATATATCATAGTTTCTGCATTTATTTATTCATCCAATTTATTTGCCGCCCATCTCACAAATAACAACTCTGGGTGGCTATTTGATATTTGATAGAGATATGATATGCTTATATTCTCTTTAGCATAAATTGGAATAACATAACTGTGACCAAATCAGTTGTAGGTTTGACTCACACATTGCATTAAACCAAAAAGTGATTTATTTAGCTTTTGGCACATGTATAAGGACCAGCCATTCTCTGTCTTTATCTGTTTGGTTGAATCTGACTTTCTGAGACTTTGTAAATTGTCTCTACATACTTTCCAGTGTTTTATCTTTGTGTTTAATGATTGAGGTGTAAACTAGTATCTTAGTTGATCATGTCTGTCCAGCCTGTCCTTTGCTGGCCTTATTTCAACCACCCACAACTATTCCTATTGTAACTCATTTTTTAAAGAAATTTTAATGCATGACATGATCAAAATAAGACAGCATTAGCTTGTTAGCTTCCAGTGATATTTGTTTAATATTATTGATTTGTAAATGATAGTTTAAGGTTTAGCACGTAGTAAAAACTCAGCAAATTTTGATTTATTTATGGCAAACAGGTTATGAATGAGTAAAACGATCTTCAAATAGGTTGAGATCCCCAAAAGTTTCACAAGTAATTTATAAAAGAGAGCCTATTTTTTTATAATGTTGGCTCAGAGATGGAAGTCAGGTTTGACTTTTTGAGCATTACTCTGAAATTAAATTGTATTATTATACGAGTTGAACAATTTCATTTATCGTTTTAGGAGGTCAAGACATTTCAGAGTTGGAGAACAGCTGAGTTAGAATATAAGAGCTGCCCAGTTGGATCAGGCCAACTCTACTATTTAATTTCTTATAATAGCTAAGCAGATGCTTCTAAAGAACTCAGAGCAGAGGATGGAAACACACAATTGTTCCCCTACAATTGATATGTGGAGGATGTTACTTTAGGATATAACCTTGAGTCTTTGAAACTACTATCCCTCAGTAGATCTATTGACTGAACTTACTTCCCTCTATCCAAGGAGGTACCCATCACCATGTCCTATGGTAAATAAATATGCACTATGTGAATAAATATTTGTTCTTGTCAGTTTTTCTGGATGAACTAGGCTAGATCCCTTTGGGAAAGGCCAGAACTCTTCCAGATAAAAAGTTTCTGAGATCTTACAATCCAAATGAGAAAACTGGGAGCAAACAGGAATTTTTCACAGGAATTTACAGAACAGACTATAACTGTCTCTATGATACATGAATAACAGACAAGCTTCATGGTGCACTCTGAGGTATGTGTACTTTTTTTCCTCTTGCCTGAAAAGAACTCAAACTATACTGCTGGAAAAGCAAGCTTCTGTCATTACTGGAGAAGGTAAAAAGGCTTGAAGGATTGTTGCTGTACTGCCATATACTGGGGAAAATAAGAAATTCCTGGACAGGTCAGATAAAATTACTCAGAAGGAGTAGACAGAGGAATTTTGAACACCAGAAAACATGAAGAAGACGACAAGTGAAAGCCAGCTGTTCAGTCTGAATCTCCTAATATCCAGGTTAATCTGGC
The DNA here is from genome assembly GCA_032468055.1 of Acrochordus granulatus. NCBI lineage: Eukaryota > Metazoa > Chordata > Lepidosauria > Squamata > Acrochordidae > Acrochordus > Acrochordus granulatus. The sequence continues at coordinate 1,016 of JANHZU010007820.1, read as the reverse complement.
TGGGGAGATGTTAGATTTTTTTATTAAGGACTTATTTCTTTGATCCAGATATACAAAAATAGAAGGAAGGTGCTTTGAGATCTTTGTACCCAAAATTAATATTAATCTTTCACAAAATGAAGATTTTAATTTAAAAATCTCTCATTAAACTAACAAAGCCAAAACTGAGTTTACTGGAGGAAAGACAATATAGAAAAGGTAACAATCGCATTCACTGATATCCAGATAAAAATAATATAGTTAGCCTAGCTAAACTAATTATATACTAATGCCTTAAATAAGGTGAAGCATTGACTGATTGAGGGAGACAATCTGGGTTCCTACATAGATGTTGACACTCAGGCCCTCCTTGCTCTTTTTTTTTCTTTCTGACATAAATCCTCAGTTTCATACTACAGCATATGGAGGGTAACTGAAATCATTTCCTTGGGGCACCCTGAACACAAAATAACAGTCAAAGAAAATGCTTTATTACTGATAAGGTAAAAAAAGGTAAAGATTTCCCCTGCCAGTCATGGCCAACTCTAAGAGGTGATGCTCATCTCCAATTCACAGCTGAGGAAACCAGGCTGTGGTCATGTGGCCGGGATGACTAAATGCCAAGGCACATGGAACACTGTTACCTTTCCCACTGGATAGTTATTGTTCAGTTGTGCAGTTGTGTCCAATTTTTCATGACCCCATGGACTGCAGCATGCAAGGCCTCCCTGTCTTGCACTGCTTCTTAGAGTCCGCTGAAGCCCACGCCCATCACACTGACTATCCTATCCATCCATCTCATCCTCTGCTGTCCCTTCCTCCTTTTCCCTGCAATCTTTCCCAGCATCAGGGTCTTTTCTAATGAGTCATTTCTTCACATTTGGTGGCCAAAGGATTTGAGCTTCAGCTTCAATATCTGTCCCTCCAATGAGCAATCAGGGTTGATTTCCTGTAGGATTGACTGGTTTGACCTCCTTGCCGTCCAAGGGACCCTCAGGAGTCTTCTCCAGCACCACAATTCGAAGGCATCAATTCTT
>JANHZU010007818.1:4597-16277 GCA_032468055.1 Acrochordus granulatus | reverse complement strand
AGCCTAAATTTGGCAATAAGAAGCTCATGATCTGAGCCACAGTCAGCTCCAGGTCTTGTTTTGACTGACTGTATAGAACTTGTCCAACAATGGCTGTAAAGAATATAATCAATCTAATTTCAGTGTAGACCATCTGGTTAATTCCATGTGTACAGTCACCTCTTGGGTTATTGGAAAAGTGTATTTGTTATGACCAACATATTCTGTTGACAAAATTCTGTTAGCCTTTTCCCTGTTTCATTTCATTCTCCAATCCATAGTTGCTGCTATTCCAATTATCTTTTAACTTCCTTTTTTAACATCCCAAGTCCCTATGATGTAAAGGACATCTTTTTTTTTGTATGAGTTCTAGAAGGTGTGTAGGCCTTCATAGAACCAGTTTCTTTGGCATCAGAGGTTGGAGCATAGACTTGGATTACTGTGATGTTGAATAGTTTGTCTTGGATTTGAACTGAGATCATTTTGTCATTTTAAGACTGTACCACACTACTGCTTTTCCCATTCTTTTATTGACTATGATGGCTACTCCATTTGTTCTAAGGGATTCTTGTCCACAGTAGTTGATATAGTAGTCATCTGAATTAAATGTACTAATTCCCACCCATTTTAGTTTACTGGTTCCCAAGATGTCGATGTACAATCTTGCCACCCTATGTTTGATCACATCCAGCCTACCTTAATTCATAGTTCTTACATTCCAGGTTCCTATGCAGTATTGTTCTTTACAGCATCGGATTTTCTTTTCACCTCCAGACTCAACCACAGCTGAGCATCCATTCGGTCTTGATCCAGCCACTTCAGTCTTTCTGGAGTTACTTGTAATTGCTTGTCACTCTTCCCCAGTAGCATATTGGACACCTTCTGACCTGAATGGCTCATCTTCCAGTGTCATATCTTTTAGCCTTTTGATACTGTCCATAGGGTTTTCTTGTCAAGGATATTCGAGTGGGTTGCCATTTCCTTCTCCAGTGAAGAACTTCTGTAAATTGTTGTTATTAAATTCAGAATCAATACATTCAAAAGAAGACAAACATAGCAGGTCTACTTTTCTAGAGAATTCAATGAAAGTATCAATGTAATATTTATATTATATTATATATATATATATTATAATGCAAATATTTGAGATTAAATGAATCTGTTTTTGAAAGAACTGTTGCACATTGATTCCAAAGCTTGTCTTTTCAAATTAGCCATCTTCTGCCTCAAATGTCATTTCTGCCTGGCCTTAATGTAAATTGTCTCTCCCACCTCCCTACTTATATTGCTATTTATAAAGATTCTTCCTTCTTCCCTCCCTCCTTTTTCCATGCTACATATGAAAGGTCTTTTGTCTTCTGAATAATCATTTTCTCTAACCATACTCAGACTGATTTAAAAGTCTTTTAAAGTCCATCTCCCACCACAATATTCACCCAGCTTTGCACAGAATTCATGTTCTACATCTGGAGCATATGATTAGAGGGTTTTAAAGCTATGTGCAATCCCAGTACAGATTCTTAATGTAAAGCGGGCAGGTAAGGAGAATTAAATGTCTGATATAACTGTATATACCTTATGCATGGAGCTGAAAGTCATCATATAAGTATGTTGCACAGACTCAGAATTGGACCTAAACTGAAAGTTCAGGGCAAAGGACACAAATTATATAAAATAGTTTTCCCCATATAGGTGGGAAGTGATTGTTTCTAAACGTTTTTTTCCCAACTGTATCAGAGATAGAAATTGTGGGAGACTAGGTTTGTTCCTATTACATAAACTGTAGACACTTGAATGCATTCCATGAGTCACAATTTGACATCAGGTATCTCTCAATTTATCTTCAGTTTAAAAAGGCAAAATTTCCCCTGTCAGTTGTGGCCAGCTCTAGGGGTGGTGCTCATCTCTATTTTCTAGCTGAAGAACCAGCATTTGTCCAAAGACGCTTCTGTAATTATGTGGCTGGCATGACTGTATGCTAAGGTGCATGGACACTGTTACCTTCCTACCAAATATGGTACCTATTTATCTACTTGGATTTTTACAGGCATTTGAACTGCTAGGTTGGCAGAAGCTGGGGCAAAGAATGGGAGTTCACACTGTTGTACAGCAACATTTGGGTCTTGAGCTCAAGCTTCCAACCTTCCAGCCAACAAGCCCAATGTCTTAACCACTTCACCATTGCACGCCTCACTATCTTCAGTTTAAGTCCTTGCAATTAAGTCTTTTGTGTTTCAGAATGATGGTCTATCCAAACTGGGCAAGGTTTTTTTTGGAAACAGGGCACACTCTTTTCTTTCTTTTTGTTTACTTGTTTTAGTGGCAGGGGACCATACAGGGCATAATGTGCTAATATCACTAGAAATGACACAGCCTGAACTTTAAAGCCTTTTTCCTATATTGGTCATATAGGTGCACTTAGCTTTTCAAAGGCCTAGTATCTTGATTTTATTCCCATATAAAAAAGAAAGTATGCCATTGCTATTTAGTGGTTTGCCAAGCGTGATTTTAGGAGACCCAGAATTTCACAAAAAGATTTGGGGATCTCCTGCAGTGGAATGGAAATATTCCAATAACAATGATAGGAAAAAAAATATCTCTGAATTTATAAGCCACTGAAAGTTTCAAATTCACTGATCAGCTTTAACCACAATACCTGTGGTGGAAAATAGTCTGGATTCCCAGGAGGGAGGGAATGTATTCCAGAGGAGCAAGAGACAGTGAAGCTTAGATAGTCTGGTTGGGAGGAAGAATGTTAAGATAGCTCTTACATTAGCAGTACTCAGAATATATCTTTAATTATGCAAGTAGTTTAGTTTGGCAAGATTTCTGTCTATAAGTGAAAAACAATAAAGGAAACTAAAGAACTTCAGAGTGTCTTTCTTGCTTTTTTGAGTCTGACAGTGTATCCATCTTAAGCCAAGACTGAACGGAATTGAACTTACTGTTCCTTACCTTAATAAAAATGGCTTCTACAGCCAAACTTTCCCTCTGCATTGCTGGAGGACAGGGTTGATTCTCAGTAACAATAAACTTGTGAGCTCACCGTGGATTGTTACCTCCCTTGTCCTGCACTGCCTCCCAGAGTCTGCGCAAATCCAGTCTCATTGCATCTACGATGCTATCTAACCATTGCATCCTCTGCCATCCCCTTCTCATTTTGCTTTCAATCATTCTCAGCATCACAGTCTTCTCCAATCAGGCCCCTCTCTCTCATTAGGTTGCCAAAGAATTTGAGCATCAGCTTCAGTATCTGTCCTTCCAAGGAAAAATCAGGGCTGATTTCCTTTAGAATTGACTGGTTTAATTTCCTTGCAGTCCAAGGGCTTCTCAAGAATAGAGAATCTCCAGTACCACAGTTCAAAGGCACCAATTTTTCAGCACTCAACAAACTCAGCTTTCTTTATGGTCCAACTCTTACAGGCTTTTAGTCAGAAGCACTAGTCCAGTGATGGGTTAAAGCAGGAGATTCCTCCTTCACTCATTCTTGAATTGGATCCAGTATACCTCTCTCAGTATACCCTGGGATCCCTAAAGGCTTATCACTTCAATCTAAAACTTCCCAGGTTGTATCCTCAACCTGTCAATTGTAGGACGGATATGACTAGTCCACCCTGCTGAACGGGCTCAATCAGGAGAAATCAGTAGATAACAACCCCATTGCAAGATGCAAGACAACTTAAATCATACCAGTTAAAACAGAACTGAATATTCAAAACATTCTTTTTTAGGAAATGACTGTTTGGATTTGTATCTGAAATAAAGGCCCCATTTTGGATTGTAATTAAACAGCAACATCTGCCAGACAGTGGAATAAAAAAACAGGTTAAAATAGCAATTGTGTCTATGAAATTAAAGCCTCAATCTATTGAACAGTAGTGTGATGTTTACACATCATGAATAGAGTGGGCCTTTGACCCCACTGTCATGACTGGCATCATCACTTTTTCAATCCCTTATCCATTGTGGATATCTTTCTACACTAACCAAAACCTCCAAAACAAGGCTCTACTCTTTGATACAATACATGAACCACTTGAACCTGCTATTTTTGGCTTGAAATTGTTCATGTTTGATTGATTTTACACATCTTTAGTAAGCATTTCAATAGCAATATACAATAGTGTATGTGTACACATGTGCACTTGCATAAACACAAATGCAAATTTATATCCTGAAGTGATGGAACATCCATCTAAAAAGGTGGGAAATTAATTTCAGCTTGGCTCTTTCAAGAATCTTTCTCTTCATAATATAAATATACCATATGGGAATGTTTGAATCAACATTTCCACATAATTGGTTTCTTATGTCATTGTCAATTCTAGTTTATGTTACTGTGCTAAATATCCTCCTACTATGTTATTTTCAAGGAAAGTTGCTGTGAGAGCCAAAACAATTTTCACTGTCAAGTTTGGCTGAATTCATTTTGTTAACAGAAAAAAACTGAAATACTCACAATGACCCCTTCATGGATCACTGCTTTGTAGTGGTGAGGAGGCTTGCATAACTCAATGAGATTATGAGTTATCTGTGCAGATCCACCCAAGACAGACAGATCATAGCAGACAATTCTGAAAAAAAATTGATCTACTGGAGAAGGAACTGGTAACCCACTCTGGGATCCTTGCCAAGAAAACCCCATGGACAGTAACAAAAGGCTAAAAGATAAGATGTGGAAGCCCCTCAAGTAAGAAGGTGTCCAATATGCTGTTGTGGAAGAGCAGAAGGCAATTACAAGTAGCTATAGAAAGAATGAAGCAGCTCAGCCAAAGCCAAAAGGATATTCAGCTATGGATTCTCTGGTGGTGAAAGGAAATTCCAATGCTATAAAGAAAAATATTCCATAGGAACCTGGAATGTAAGATCTATGAATCATGGTAAGCTGGATGTGGTCAAACATGAGATGGCAAGATTGAATATTGACATCTTGTGAATTGGTGACCTAAAATGGACAGGAATGGGCAAACGTATTTCAGATAATCACTATATATACTCCTGTGAGCAAGAATCCCTTAGAAGATCATAGTCAGTAAAAGAGTGGGAAAGCATACTGGGGTACATTCTCAAAAACAACAAAATGATCTCGGTCTGAATCCAAAATAAACCATTCAACATTACAGTAATCCAAGTCTATACCCAGCCCACTGATGCCAAAGAGACTGAGTTTGACAGGTTATATGAAGGCATACAGTACCTTTCTAGAACTCACACCAAAAAATAAGTTTTTTTTTATCATAGGAGATTGGAATGATAAAGTAGTAAGTCAAAAGATAACTGGAATAACAGGCAACTTTGGCCTTGGAGTACAAAATGAAACAGGGAAAAGGCTAACAGAGTTTTGTGAAGAGAATATGCTTGTCATAAAAAACACTTTTTTCAAGCAACCCAAGAGGCAACTCCATACATGAACATCACCAGATGGTATACAATCTGTAAAAATAACAACTGACTGTGTCTCAGTTCATGAACTTCTTGTTGCAAAATTCAGGCTTAAATTAAAGAAAGTAGGGAAAACCACTAGACCATTCAGGTATGACCTCAATGATGTCCCTTATGAATATACAATGGAGGAGAGGAATAGATCTAAGAGATTACATCTGGTAGACAGAGTGCCTGAAGAACTATGGACAGAGGTGTGTAACATTGAACAAGAGATAGCTACTAAAACCATTCCAAAGAAAAATAAATGAAAGAAACAAAGTGGCTGCCTGATGAGACAGATAGCTGAGGAAAGAAGGAAAGTTAAAGGCAAGGGAGAAGGGAAAGATATACCTAACTGAATGCAGACAACTTCCTGAGAACAGCAAGGAGAAGGCCTTCTTAAATGAGGAGGGCAAAGAAATAGAGGAAAACAAAATTGGGAAAGACTAGAGATCTCTTCAAGCAAATTGAGTTATCAATTTTTCTGCAAATATTGGCATGATAAAGGACAAAAATGGTAGGGACCTAGTAGAAGCAGAAGAGATTAAGAAGAGATGGCAAAAATACACAGAAGAACTCTACAAGAAAGATCTAAATGGTGTGGTTGATGACCTAGAACCAGACATCCAGGTGTCTGAAATTAAATGGGCCAAAAGAAACATTAACAACAAAACTAACAACTGGAGGTGACAGTATTCCAGCTGAACTATTTAAAATCCCAAAAGGTGATACTGTTCAAGTGCTGCACTCACTATACCAGCAAATTTGGCAAACTCAACAGTGGCTACAGAATTGGAAAAGATCAGTTTACATTCCAATCCCAAGGAAGTCCAATGACAAAGAATGTTCAAACTACCATACAATTGTGCTCATTTTACATGCTACCAAGGTTATGCTCAAAATACTACAAGCTAGGCTTCAGCAGTATGTAAACCAAGAACTACCAGATGCACAAGCTAGGTTTTGAAGAGGCAGAGGAAATAAAGGTCAAATTGCCAACATTTGCTGGAACATGGAGTAGACAAGGGAGTTCCAGGAAAACATCTATTTCTGCTTCACTGACTAGCTAAAGCTGTTGATGTTGTGAATCACAATAAACTGTCGCAAATTCTTAAAGAGATGGGAGTACTGGACCACCCTACCTGTCTCCTGAGAAACCTTATGTGGGTCAAGAGACAACAGTTAGAACCAGACACGGAACAATGGATTGTTCAAAATTGGGAAAGGAGTATGACAAGGCTGTATATTGTCTCTCTGCTTATTTAACTTATATGTAGAGTACATCATACAAAATGTTGGGCTGGATGAATCACCAGTTGGAATTAAGATTGCCGGGAGAATATCAACAACCTCAGATATGCAGAAAATACCACTCGAATCTGGTCCCATTTTCCTCCTCCTATTTTCCCATAACAGCAGCCCTGTGAGGTGAGTTGGGCTGAGAGAGAGTGACTGCACCAAGGTCACCCAGCTGGCTTTCATGGCTAAGGTGGGATTAGAACTCCCCAACTCCTGGTTTCTAGGTTAGTGCCTTAAGCACCAAATTGACTTAGAATAAAACTTAATAGTGATTACTAGTTTTTTTAACTGATATATTAATAATTGATTTTCCAACATATAATACATAATTACTTGAATTATGATGTATCAGAAAACTGTTATCTGCATGACATTCTAGAAAACTTGTTTATGTATTGTACTATTTTTTTTATCTCTTTTTCTAAATTGTTAATATAAAAAGGAAAAACAGCAAGCACTGTTTTTTAACAGCAGGCATCCTGGAAGAACCAGATTATTTTGATCCATTCTAAAATGGATTCAGGGTGTGCTGTAAGATTGAGATTGCCTTGATCAACCTGAACTTATTTGGGTACAGATACAGGATGTAACTTGGTTGTTGATATCATCAACTGGAGCCGGGGTCCCAAGTTCTTTAATTCATTGACTCATGAAATTTTAGATTGTTCATTGACTCCCAAGCATTTATTATATGAAGATATTGATAAATACTACTTTAACTAATAGCACTATGGATAATAATAATAATAATGGATAGTGCTGTCAACCCATCTTTCTAGATGATCCTTCATACTTACTGAGGTCATTTGAAGAGATTCGCAACTTGAGATCAAGCCCTGTCTGTTGCTACCACACCTCCTTGAAATATACTCTCTTAGAACTTAATTTTTAATGCTTTTATTGCTTCTTAAAATACCTCTATTTTGTAAGCTTTCCAACTGTTGCTTTTAATCATTAATTTCAATTACTTGTCTATTTGCTATTTTAACTCTTTTGAACATCTCTGTTTTAAATGTGTTTATTGTAAACTGCCAAGAGACTTTGATCATCAAAAGTATTAAAACGCAGATTATGAAATGAAGAAACTTTTCTCAAAGTCAAGATTTTATTTCTGATTGCTTTATTTTTTTTATATTGTTTAAGCCATTGGAATTAAGAGAATGCTGTCAACATTTGTTTATAAAATCTTGCAGTTCAGATTCAGATACTTATTGGCCATGCATGATTAGACTTACTAATAAGTCTACTTATTAGTATTATACTCTACTATACCTTAGAAGTACTTCTGGGTTAATTTAGAATTCTTTGTGTCCTGTCATATGGCATGAGTCAGGTATTCAGCTGAATGATGGCATGGGAGAAAAAACTGTCCCTGTGTCTGGTTATTTTGGCATACAGTATCCTATAGCACTATCCAGAAGAAAGAGCTTCAAACACATTATGTCCAGGGTGGGAGGGGCCTCTCAATATACAGGTCATCCATGTAGGGCAGGCTAGCTGCAGTTATTCTTTCTGCAATCCTGACTGTTAATTGGAGTCTCTACCTGTCCTGCATGGTTTCTGCACCAAACCAAACAATTATATGAGGGAGTATTGTGAAGTTTTAATTATCACCATAAAGTTATTGGGATATCCAGATGTAATTTCATTAGCATAATCATGAATCATTATGTGCATGATGTTGTAAATTATAGCTATTTATATCTTGTTAATTTCAGGAGCCAGTACATGTCAACAACATGCACGATGGACAAAATTAAAGCACACAGTGTTATAAATTCCTCCATTTGAAAGGTAACTGCACTCACCATATCCATGATGAAATTATTGCCGTTTATGGTGATGAAAGCCCATCATATGAGTTTGTTGTGATGTGGAAAAGGAACTTTCAAACTGGAGACATGTTCCTCAAAGAGGAGCCTCAATCATGGATGATCTTGACATGGTGAAGAAAGTGGAGACTCTTGTCTTCGAAGACAGACAAATAACCATTGAAATTATCATGAATTAAGTTGGCCTTAGTTATGGAAGTGTGTGGAAAATTATACATGAGCAACTGTACATGTTTAAAGTGTCAGCACAATGCTCTCCCAGTTGCTGACTCCATTTTGCAAGCAAACTTGATGTGAACTTTCAAAGCAGATGTTGACTCTGTATGGAGCAGAATGAAGAGGATTTCTTTGTACATTTCATAACTATGGATGGAAACTAGATTTCCCTGGTGATCTGGAGACCAAGAGATGAGCAAAGAGTGGAAACACTCCTCCTTGCCCCCTCAAAAAGGCAAAAGTGCAGAAATCTGCAAGGAAGGTCATACTGTCTGTTTTTTGGGATTGTTGTAGCATAATCCTAACCTATTAAGTTTCAAAGGGTCAGACCATCACCAGTGCCTACTACTGCAACCTTCTATAGAAAGTGTGACATGTAGTGAAAGAAAAATGTTATGTTATGGCCATCAGTTGTCTCCTAGCCAACAATGCATGCACTAATTCCACCCAAGTATCTGTTGTGAACCTGACAGATTTGGCTATGAAATTTTGCCCCATCCACCTATTCGCTTGATCTCATGCCCAGCAACTTCTTTCCCTTCCCTGAAATAAAGAAGCCACTGTATGGTCAGTGATTTGACAACACAGATAATGTCATTCAGAATTTGGAACAGTGGTACTTGACGTAATCGCATGACTTCTATAATGGTGGCTTGTGGAAGAAGAAACATTGGCAAAATTGGCATCAAGAAACATTGGCAAAAATATGTGGTTCTGCAGGGCAACTATGTGGAGAAGACTTTTAAGATCAAGATACCTAATTTAACTTTATATCTCATTCTGTTCATTGTGATAATTAAAAGTTTATGATACCCCCTTGTAGATGTACAAAGGACAGACTCAACGATTGCTCTGTAGAACTGTATCAGCAGCTCTTGAGGCAGATGAACTTCTTGAGCTGATGCAGGGAGTATGTTATCCTATGTTGTGCTTTCTTAATAATGTTAGTCACCCATGTCAGGTCTTGGGAGATTATAGAGCCCAGAAACTTGATAACTTGAAGTTATTTTTAGGGCTCTTTTACTAGCTACAACATGATTCATAGATGGCTATTGCAGAAAGAAAGACCCAGGACTTTATAACTGCTGTCATATGATTAATGTTCATGCATTGTGCATCAAGATCAGCAACATGGAGGAGATATAAGTAGTATAATAGAGCTCTCCACATAGGAAGGCCAACCCAAGATCTTTTGCTACATGAGGTGAAGAACAAAATCATGCCCCTTTTCATTTCATATATAAAACTAGCAGCTGAATGTTTCTTAAAAACTTAACAGAAGATTGCAATATTTTAAATCAGGAAGATAGTCTGTGCCACTCTTTTTTGTGGCACAGGACGTTGCCTCTAAAAATCTGCTAAACAAGGTAATCACTGCATACTGTATAATCATCATCCTACATATGAGCATTTGATGACAAAATCATCATGAATAGGATGATGACGGTAAATAGGTAATCTACTTCCTACATGGAGGAGGCCTTGTCACTCTATAGCATTCACATCACCATATGATGTCCATAAAATTATGCAGCAACCTTTCCTTTTGTCATTACTAGGCTATTTGCTATACAAACACAGACTCAAACAGAAATTATTCCTCTGGCTGCTTCTGACTGTAATACATTTCTTTCATCATGATAAGCTGAAGGAAGCAAAAGTCTTTAGTATTTTTCAGCAGTAGTTTCCCTGAGTGGTCTCCTAGAGCCAAGCCTAATTTATCAACCAAGTTGCTGATACAGCTTCACATTTGTATTTATCAATGTGCAAGACTGTACTATTATCATCACCTGAATATATAGGTTCATAATGTGAATCACAGCCAAAAAATAAACACAGATCAATTAAAAAGAAAAAAGGAAGGAGGGCAGGACAGGAGAGGAGGTATGAGGCTTTCCAAGCATTACCCCTAGGGCTCCCTGAACATGGAGGCAACACATCAAAATAACTGTCAGACTTTGTCCCTTTATACCAATATTATTTATTCAGACTGACAGCAACTCTTCATGAATTCAGTCAGAGATCTTTCTCATTCTTACTACTTGATCTTTTAAATTGGAGATGCCAATTGAATCTAAGATCTTCTGTGCATAAATATTGTTCTAGAATTAAACTATGTTTTTTTTCCCATAGAGGAAAGCTAATCAACTCTATAATCAACATTATCTGCATACTGAGAATGTGTATCTCTTTATGTTCTTTTTTCCAATAAGAGAAACTTGCTTCATGAATACTTGGAAATCAATGGCTATTTACTATCTTGATATTCATTCCTTATTCTTGTAATATTTTATTTATTTATATTCACATTTCTATGCCACCAATCTCAACAGATTCTTGGGTGCATACAATTTTAAATTAGGCATTTATATATATATTTTAAACTTGCTCCCCTCAGCTGGCCAGTGATGTTCACATCTAGGCCATCTTCCAGATGTTCTGCCCCTGAGGCAGGCAAGTCCAGTGCTGATTCATTGCTCCCATCACTGCTGGCCAGCTTCCCCCCAAAGAGATACCCATTCATCTACTTGCATTTTTACATGCTCTCAAACTGCTGGATGAGCAGGAACTGGAGGTGAGTGATGGGAGCTCACTCCATCATGCTGTGGCTCAAACTGCCAGAGTGCTGGCCATTAATGGTGTCATTAAGCCACTGCACCACCGCACCTCCAAATAATCACTTATTGGTTAAGAGATGGGTTCTAAAACTTTGAGATATTGCAACACATTATAATGTTCAATTAATTTGCGCAACACTCCTCTCCTCATGAATAAAAATAATAAGTTTTTTGATGTTAGGGGGTAGGCAAAAAATAAACACACTGTTGTAATAATTACTTTTTGGTCCCCTTCCTTCCTTCCTTCCTTCCTTCCTTCCTTCCTTCCTTCCTTCCTTCCTTCCTTCCTTCCTTCCTTCATCCCTCCCTCCC
>JANHZU010007817.1:0-17348 GCA_032468055.1 Acrochordus granulatus | reverse complement strand
TAAAGTTAAGAGTAACCAAACTGTGGAGTCCTTGGTGCTCTTTTAGCTTCGTTTTTTGCTTGCAGACATTTCATTACTAACTAAATGTCCTGTGATGGAAAACCTATAACAGCTAAGGGAATCGATTTCACTTGGGGAGTAACAGATAGATTGCTTCAACGAAGCTGCCTGGGTCAATAAAGTTCCAGTGATGAGCCGAGTCCCAAGCAATGGGGAGTGAGGGGCGAAGAGCTGGCTTGCACGGACTTTTGGATGTGTTTGTGCAATCGTGCAACGTGGTAGCAGGGGAACCCAAGTGCCAACAAACAGCCAACCTCTCTGCCCTCTTCGTCTGTCTTTTGGTTTTAACCCTTGAAATAAAGAAAGGGGAATTTGGCCTCTGCAAATCTGTCTCCATCATGATCTCTGTCCTAGAGTGCTGCATTGTCTTACTTAGGAGATAAACTTGGCCAAAGCCACCTTCTCAGCCAGTGCTTTTTTTGGCCACCTGCCTAGAGGAGAAGGCAAAGGTGAGTTTGAGAGAGGTGGGGCTGTTCTGGAGGGGAGAGCTGCATTGCCAGTTTGCCTTTTGATAAATAATCCAGCAACCACCGTGCCTGCTCTTTTTGGGATGAGGGAGGACTCCCTGGGACTTATTTCCCCCCTTCCTTCCAGATGCCCAATGATGTTGTCAATTTTTGCCTTAAACTTTAGCCAGCTAAAGGTCTCCAGAGAAAAGGAACAGAATGGTGCAGAGCAATTTTGTACTGGGAAGAATTCAACAGGTAGAGGTTGATGGGAATTGCATTCTCTGCAATGGGGCTACAGTGATTAACAAGAATCAGATCTTGATTTGGGAGTATTAATGGATGCCAGGCCTTCCTCCTGCCTGGGCATCATTGTGCAGCTGGGTCTTGGGGTGTTTATGCTCTGCCCAGAAAGTCCCAAAGATCTTTAACCCCCCCCAAAAAAAACCCAAGGTGAGCTACATCTCTGTGCATGTGGATCAGAACAGCTGTAATTCTCAATCCCAAAGGGTTTGCTCTTGATGAAGGTCACCATAAATTACAGTCAGAGCTGCTTTTTAGGTTTTACAGAGGAACGGGGCATTGAACCCAAGGCTCAGGGGTTCTTTATCTGATTTGCTTAAGGCCGAAGCTTAGCCTCCCCCTTCTCCTGGCTTCTGAGAATATTAAAAGCCAAGAAGTAAGATTTAGAACTGATTGGCAGTGACATCATTTTTCTACTACTTAAGGGGGGAAAAGGAAAGCCATCTCGGAAACTTCAGGAGGAAGGCTGTAGTTCTCGCTGGATCAGCAAGCTTTAATGAAATGTGAAAGGAGGAAGAGAGAGGCAGACCTTTTGATCCAAGATTTGAACATTGAGAAGCTTTGCCAAGGGTCAGTCAAGAAGAAAGTAACTCCAGAGCCTTCCAGTCGCGATTTAAGGATGTTTAATATTGGAATACAGCTCCAACATACTGACCCAAATTGACCTGGGTTGGAGTCATTACTGCAACAAGGGCCAATGCCCCAAAGCACACAAAAATTTATATGTAGGATTCCATTCAGACGAAGAGAGATCAAACGTGGACAGTCATAAACCGCGTAGTTATGCTAGTGAAATGAAACATTAGATCGTTATGTCACTTGGTTTATATAAGATGGCTGGCCTGGCCGTGTTTGGGTGGATTTCCAAATGCATCAGGCCATAAACTTTCACAAACTAAATGGGTGGATTTGCATAACATACTGAGCCAAATCTCCTTATTGCCACTTCTACAGCTTTGGAAAGCCAAGAAGCCAGCATTCCACTTAAAGGACCCCTAAGCTCTGGAGCTGGGAGGGAGGCTTGATTCCAAGAGTCCTCTCTAGTCTAGTGAGATTAGGGTTTGGATAAACTCTTGGAAATTTGCATCTTTTCAAAGCATATTTGGAATCAGTCCTTCCTTCCCTTATTTTATCTTGCAAATAATTGCAAACCATCCAATTACGGATTCTTTCGGCTCAAAAGACCCAGCAGTTCCTCTCAAGAGGCAGCTCAGCTTTTGGCTGTGTGAGACTGAAGATCCCTGGTTTGTTGTTGCTTAGTTTTCATCTTCGCTCAGCATGTTGTGTTTTGTAGCTGGTGGCTTAGCATCTTGTACCAAGGGATCCAATGAGGACTTCTTCAAACTGTGGCTTAGTTGATCACAACTGAGTCCAGAATGTCTGTCGGGAGGCAAGGCGGTGGTTAAGTGAGTCATGCACTTTTTTTATGATCTTTTAGCCACACTGTTAAGTGAATTACCGCAGTTATTAAATAAATTGCATAATTATTAAACAAATTTGTCTTCTCCCATTGACTTTACTTGTCAGAAACCAGCTAGGAAGGTCACAAATAGAGATCACATGACCTTGGGACACTGCAACTGTTTTGATTGCCAAGCACCTGAATTTAGATCATGTGACTATAGTGATGCTGCAATGGTCATAAGAGGAAAGGGGAGTGGAAGTCATGAAACCCTTTGCACATGAGGGTTGCATATGATGTAACATCTCTACCTGTCTGCTCTGCTTAAGGGAAGGTGGGCTGTATATGCTGATGTGATGGAACTTAATCTGGCCAAATACAGTTGAGTCTTTAATTTTTTCTTTCCATACAATCGGTGACGATGTCCTATTCATTCTGCTGGTGCCACGGCAGAAGGTGGAAGACGATCAGAAATAATTTGACACCAACGTAAAAAAAAACTGTAGGTGCTTCAGAGGTCAAGGAAATCCCCTAGTAGGTATGCCATTCAAAGCTCCCAAAGTTTGCCCCTAACAGGCCAGCTTTGGCTGGTCTAATTACACTTTGACAGAGCAATTAGGAGAAATTAGATACCTTTTCTTTTCTTTTTCCCAGCTTGGTGCCATTTGTCCAGCCTGGAAAAGCTACTGAGGTCATTTTCAAGCCAAGAATGTGTGAAGAATGTTGATTAGAAATATCTGAGGAAGTGAAAGGGGATAGCTTGGGTGGAATGTTGAATCTGATCCTTCTTGGGTTTGGGAGACACAATATTCCTTTGTCTCCCCTCCACGCAGGAGTCTTTTTCTCATGGCACCTGATGTCCTGGAGATGTTTGTCCCCTGTTTTGTTTTTGGCCCATTGACATTAATAACTCTGCCAGAAAAGAGGTCATGATGAAATCCAAAATATTTCTCTGATAATCTACCTTATCAGAAACCAGATAAAATATCCTAAACCTAACAGGAGCCTGAGAATTGCAAATTTCCAAGGAAAAAGTCGGACTCCCCTTGGCTGAATCATAGAACCCTAAGGTTGATGAGGGCTTTAGGTAGTTGTCCAGTCTTTTCTCGTAAACCTCCGGTGACGGAGACGTACCACTTCAAGGGAAAGGCTGTTCCGTTGCTTCCGGATGTGTGTCTTTAAGAAACGGCTGGGTTGTCTTCTCTTTGGAGTGACCTAGAGTGGTTGCAAGGCTGGACTAAAAACTAGGGTGAAAGGCAACTGGGTGACCTTGGGCCAGTCCCTCTCTCTCAGCCCAACCCCTCTCGCAGGATTGTGATGGTGGGGGAAATAGGAGGAGGAAGCAGTAGGTATGTCTCCTTAGGCTGTAGAAAATCGAGGTGGGATTGAAATCTAATCAATACATAATATAGTCCTGCACCAAGCAGGGGGAACTGGTTCTGCCCTTGGTTTCTGCAAACAAGGCTTCAAAGGTAGTGAAGGTCTGCAGAATCTTCAGATCTGGTGTCACATCAGTTCTTGTATGCTGATGCTGGGAGCCTTAAGTGTTTTTTCCAAATTAAAGCTTGGAAGGTGCAAATTGGTTGTGTTTACCAACTGCTGTTTTTCAAATTGCTTCTCCGTTGGACACCCTCTCCCCATTGTACTTAGCAAATGTCAGGTTAGATATTGTTTGTGGAGAAATTACCTTGCTCTTTTAGCAAAAAGGTTAGTTTAAGCTCCTAAAGAAAATTAATTGCTAGTTTAGCCCTAATATTGAAAATGGTGCAGCTCACAACTGGGGCAGATGCCTGGTTGTCATTATTTTCCTGGGTCTTCTTGGCTAGTTGTCTATCAATGCACCAGCCCAGGACTTTGACACAAGAATGTCCATGAAATGAAAGTTCTCTCTCCATGGATCAAGTTTGTGCCTTGGGTGAGAACAGCCTTTGTGAAAAACTTGCTGGTGTCCTCAGAGGAGAGGAAGATGTGAAGCTACCTAGCATCTGTGGCTGAGTCAGGGTTGAGTAAACTGCCAACCCTGCAACTTTGCTCTCAACCAGAAGCATAGATGTCTTACACTGTCTTACTCAGTGTAGACCTTCTGAGCAGAAAAGCACTCAAGGCAGCTAGCAAAGTGTTAAGAACACCATTCAAAAAGATTGAAAGCTCAGAATGTAGACCCTGGAGATGCAACTGAAAGATTGTTTGGAGGGGGTAGAAATATTGGCCAATGTGGAGAGCATCTCCTGTGTTGGAGGGAGTCTTGACCACTCAGAACCCCCACCAGGACTTCTGGGCATTTTCTGGCATCACCCAACCATTGTGGAACTGATGTAAATCATCACTCTGATCTCTTTACAGTTATTTCAGCACAACAGTGGTTGGATGACTCTAGAAGACGCTGAACTTACCAAAGAGAGATCTTGCCTCAGACGGACTAGCGAGAAGATAGCCCCCCACCAATAATGTTAGTCCTTGAAGACAGTCTAGACAAGGAACACATACATGAATACTTGCTCTATCTTGACTGTCAGGTTATATTAACAGAATTTTGCAAGTCTGAAATGATTCGTCCCTTCCTTTTACTCTCTGGGAAACTAGGGAGGATCTCTTCTGAAATGCTTCCCACGCCCTTCCCTCTCTTTCTCCAGACTGAGATACTTTTTGTGTGACAGTTCCTAGCCTGCAACTCTTCCTCCTGTCTCCCAAGGCCATTTCCACCCACCTACCTTCACAGCATACCTCCAGAAGATCTCCCACCCCTTCTCTGCACCCCCTTCTCTTTTTCCTAGGGTGGTGTGCATGCTTCCAAACAAAGCACTGAGCTGCAACAAGCCACAATTATGGCTATGGAAAATAATTATGATTTTCTAAGGCCTGGAGCATCTGGCAGCTTGCTCTGGCAAGTCCTGGCTTTATAGATATTGAGAGGACATGGGTGTGTTGGGAGCACAGTGATGAATGGCATTAGTGAGTAATGCTTCAGGGAACCACAGTGCAACTTTATCATTTATTTATTTATTTATTTATTTTATAGCTGTCCACTCCCATAAACTCCAGGCAGCCTACAAATACAAACAGCACAAACGGTTAAAGTTTTTCTATACTTTACCCTGATGAAGGGAGCCAAGTTTTGTTTAACAACTCAGAGGAAAGAAAGTATGAGCTGAAATCTCTTTTTTTGCAGTCCTTTCCAGCTTCCTTAGTTATTGATCATGCAAATTAATTAAACAGATTCTCATATTGATCCAAGTGGCACTCAGTATTTGCAATCTGAAGCGCTTTTGCTAAAAACAACTCTTTCTCATCAATATCCAAGCCAGTTTGTTACTCTCCAGAGCCAAAGCATTGTCCAGATATTTAATGACCTTGCAGAGCATATTCTGACCAAATCCTCATGTGCTCCAAGCCTCCTCCAGCAAGGTGTTCCTAGCAGGGATTTCTTGCTTTGTTTTCTTAATTGACTCGAAGCAAAAGGACTCCAGCCACTGTAGCAAAATGCAGAGAGCTTCTAGGAAGGGGAAAAAAATCAATCTGGACACTTATTGCAGTTTTCTGTGGAGAGCAGTAAACCTGGTCATTAAGTACGTCATTGCATACACCTTGCAGCTTGTTATGGAGAGGCAGATCCATCTCAATCTGCCCACAAAGACATGTTTTCATTCCTAAACCTTTGCTTTCCTCCAATTCTCTTGTGGGCAGTTTCAGCAAGCAAGCTTCCATTTCAGCTGCCATGGTCCATTTTGAAGATGTACTTGCAACCGCCAAGGTGCTGGAGATATTATCTGGACCAAGCATGCAGTGCATTGAAGAAGGGGTAGATGTTCAGTCTTGCAGAGTCAGCTGCCATTTTGACTGTTTTGACCGTCCTTGTGGATGTCCTTGGTGATTCACCTGAATCTCAGAACTGAAATGACTTCCCAGAATGAATTATAACATTGAACTGGGAGGCCCTATATTGACCCGAGAGTTCAGGAGGGCTTTCAGGGAAGAGCAAAAAGTCCTTTTCCCCAATCAGCTATGAAGATCAGATCGAGTCATTGAAGGTGGCAAGTTAAAGGCTTGAATGGGATGGACTCAATTCTCCAAACAGAATTTGATGAAACTCATGATTTGTGTTGGATTGGAACCCGTACGTACACCACGTTGAGGACTAAGCCAAGTGAACCAAGGGTGGAAACAGGTTCTTGGAGCTTTGGATGTGATGGGCAAGGCGAGACTCAGCCTCGGAAAAGTTGTTCAACAGGCTCTGGTCCAGCATCTCAAAGTTGTCGAGGTGCCAGTCACCGTGGTTTGAAGAAGGCCCTTCTTTGACTGCTCTTCAATCTTCAGCAGTCGGCTTTAATTGCCAAATCCTTAATCTTTTCTTCCTTAGAGATGGACAATGTTCAAATGACCTGCTGCACAACATCCTGGTTCGCTTAAATCCTGGGAAGCTGTAGCTCCTCTCCTTTCAGGAACCAAAAGGGAGTCCAGCTTCTCTTCCCTGATTGTCCTCACTGCTGCTCTTGAGCTGACACTGCGACCTCCACAACAGTGTTTCTCAACCTTGGCAACTTGAAGATGGGTGGACTTCAGCTCCCAGAATTTCCCAGCCAGCATGCTTTGTTGAGTTCTCATTGCTCCACCTTCAAATGAAGGCCCCTGTTTTCACCTGCTCTGTCTCACCTTCACAGGACAATAGCGAAGCCTTGCCAATTATTGCCTGGATAGCTTTATAAACTCATTTTCCTCCACGTATATTTTAGCAGGAGGAATAACTCATAGAAGAACAGGTTCACCTTCCTTTGAGCAATGACACTTAAAGACTTTGTATATCTGGGAACAGCCAGACACTAACTGGACTTGCTTCAAAATCTGGTGCCTTTATTTTCTGCATCTGTGTCACCCCTGCATTTCTAAGGGTGGGTGGGGGAGAGAAGAATCCAGCTTTCTAATCTACTGCATCATCTGACATGTACAATTTGTCTGCGGGTCCCTTAGGACTGCAGAATAAATGGGAGATGACTTTATTATTGCATAAATGAGATGTAAAACCAAGGTCTTGACCATTGGTGATCATTAAAAATCTCATGGCACTCGATGTTAAATGGAGCACAGCCATTTAGCCTGACGTCCTGGCTGCATTCCAGTTGGCGTAATTCTAATTGTACCGTATTCCAGATTCTGAAGCTGCTGGGCTGTTTTCCCCAACCAGGTGCCCTTTAGAGATAAAGAACATCAGATTCCAAATTTTAGGCCTGGAGGGATGGACTTGCCCTCAGCATTTCTGGAGGAAATGTCCAGCAGGGATGGGTTGCGTGCAAAAAAACACGAAGCAAACAAAATGACCCAGCCTGCTCTTATTTTCTTAAGCAGTGTGTGCATGTGCACGCGCGTCTGTGTAAGAAACAGAGAATAAAAAGAGATTATGTAGGAAGTCAGTTCCATATACAGGTAGTCCTCAACTTATGACCATTTGTAGTTATAAGGGCACTGAAAAAAAATGACATGATTGCTCCTCACACTTACAACCATTGCAACCATCTCAGGGTCACAGGATCACCATTTCCTCCCTTCCCAGCCGGCTTCCAACAAGCAGTCAACAGGGGAAGCCATTTTCACTGAACAACACTGAGCAAAAAAAGTTGTAAAATTGTTCACCACCACCTGATGACATATTTAATGACCATGTCACTTAGAAATGGAAGTCTGGATCCCAATTTTGGTTGTAAGTCGAGGACCACCTGTACAAGGCCTTTCTTTTCCACACCAAATCACGTTGAGCCACTTACGAAGAAGCAAGATTCCCTGGCTCCTCTGGGAATCCTCCCATCTTCTGAAGAACTGGCAGATGGAAGAATTCCGGCTTCTAACTAACAGATCCATGAATGCTGGTTAGAAGCAAGCGTGTCAAGGGGCTCGGAGTAGCTTTGGCCTGTAAAATACAGCTCTGGTTCCCGCAGCCTGCGCCTGGTCCGCTGCCTGGCGAAGGATCCTGCTCGACGGTCTCGATGAAGACTCTGAGGCCCCGAAGCCCTCCTCGGAGGGAAAAGGCAGAGAAGGCCCTGCTCAAGGCAGTTGCCCTGGGTCCTGGAGGGGCCGACGTCTCTTCCTTGGAGCCAATTTTGGGATGTCCCCTTCAGCAACCTGCTCTGAAACCACCGATTGGTGCTTGCATTCCCAAGGAGTGGGAGGACCGTAGGATTATGGGGCAGGGACATGCTCAGAGGCAAGGCTGGCCTGGATTCTGCGGTGCCTGACCCAAAAGAAGCTCCACATCTTATTTGGCTCTTCTGCTTCCGAAATGCACACGGACAATCCCTTCGTCTCAGGCCCAACATCTGAGTGCCTTTAAAGAAAAAGGAAGTTCTCTCAGCCTTCCCACCCTCAGGGGCCTTTTCCAGTTGCTGATATCTTACGCATTTTGGTGGGCCACACCTCCCACCCATCCCCACAGTGGCTGGGAATAGTGAGGGTTGGAGTCAGGCAAACTCTGGGATTTGTTCGGGTGCAGCAGAAGTGGAATCAAGCAATACATCTCGGGATAAATCATTTAAATTCTCACCCAGGTTGCATGTCTCAAGCCTTATGGTCCTCTGCGCTCCCTTTCTGACTGCTTCTCCCAGTTCTGATGTACGGGCATAGAACAGAGCCATCCATGCTGATTCTGGGGTCTTGCCAAACCTGGGATCTCAAAGGCTCGTTTCCAAAAGCCGTGGCCTGCCTCCTCCATCTGCACCCTTTGGCGTCCTGGTGAGCCCTCCTGGAGGTCTGCATTGTCTGTGTTAGCCGTGACCCCCACCCAGTTCTTGCAGAAAGTTGAGTGGGGATCATGTCTGTAAATCCGTAAAGTGGCTCATGTGTCTTCTCCAGCATCACTCCAAACGGGCGCATGGCTCCTTTCGTAAATCACCGCTTTTAGCGCACCGTGCGATAATCGCAAGAAAACAGCTCCTTCGGCAGGAAGGGGAAAGAGCTGCTCCCCTCGTATCGGGCGCTGCCCTTTTCTGCCCCATGAAACCTCCTCCTGGCTTGCTGCTGCGCAAGTCTGCTCCAGCGCCACTTGAGCGGACGAGCAACAAAGAGGCCGCTGTGTTGAACAAAGCTGGGATGGAACAAACACAGCCTTAGCGCTGCTCATCTCCGTTGGTCGCCGTGTCAGAGACTTAACGCTGACCTTGCCGGCGGCTCTTCTGCTGAAGGCTTATTTCCAGCCAAAGCCTTGCAGGTAAGTTCTCGACCGTTCAAAGTTGCAACAGCTCTGAAGAAAGTGACCTATGGCCAGTCTTTGCACTGACAAACGTTGCAGTTGCAGCATCCCCACGGTTGCAGGATCAAAACTTGGGCGCTTGGCAACCGGCATGTGTTTGTGACGTTGCCATATCCCAGAGTTATGGGATCGCCATTTGTGACCTTCCCAGCAGTCGATGGGGGAAGCCAGATTTGCTTCATGACCACGTGACCACTTCACAGCTGCAGGGATTCGGTTAACCACCGTGGCAGTAAAGGTCGTAAAATCACGCACAACTCATTTAACCACCACCTTGCTTAGCAACAGAATTGTGGTCATAAGTAGAGGGCTACAGCACCTGTATTTCCAGCCATTGGGATGAAGTTCTTCCTCTCTTGGCTGGAGGCCCCCTGAGCCATGAAGAATTTCCTTTCCATATGAGCTAGAAATCTGGAGGAGCAAAAACAGGCACTTTCCAGATTTCACTGAGTAACTCTGCAGATCTGTGGCCAGGGAACGTGAAGCGCCTTGAAGGTTATTGAGAAGGAGATAAGTAGACAGAAGCTCAGCCGTGATCCTGTTTGGCGTCTGACAGATTTCAGTTCAAAAAGGAGAGCTGCTTTTGGGAGTTTCCCCCAGGGAAACTGAGTTCTTTGGCTTTCGTTCCAAAGTGGGAATGATAGAGCAGAATGCCCAATTCAGTTTGATTTGTGCATGTGTGCAATTAAGGCATGGTTTGAAAACATATGGCATAGATACCCCAGAGTGAATAAATCTTAGCAAAGGTGGAAAAGTTGGATGCATAAATATGTAAATTAACACAGATAAATCACATTAAAAATAACGTGAATTTGCCTAGTTTCTGGAATGTCGAGGACGCTCAGTGTGCACCATATACAGTACTAAAAAATCTCAATGCCTGGAATATATTATGATCATATCAAGACTGCTCTTGTTGTTGCATTTTAGAAACACATCAGTCATGCAAAGAAAAGTTAGAAGTGTACATGAATCAGCCCAAGAGAAACCCGTGAGAAATTGGGCATGCTCTTAGTCCAGAATTGATAAAAGGTTCTTTGAGTTAAAGTAGAATGCAAAAGACAAGAGGCATTTTCTCTTCTTGGTTGGATGCAAATGTCTGCACCATTGCTTTGATTATCCCCTCCATGGGTCTCACATAGCATGAGTGGCTTGTTTGAGCCATCTCATCTGAAATGGCTTCTTGTTCTGCATTTGTATCGAAATGGATACACTCCTACATGTCTAAACTCTAAGAGGCCACCCCGCTGGCTGGGGCATCTGACTTGCACGGTGTGTCAATGCTCTGATGCGTTCTAAAGTTGCAAGGTTGGCACCTTTTGCAGTCGTGATTTGGAGAAATAGAAATGGATGTGTTTTCCATAAAGGTGTATCCAAGGACAACTTGATGGGTACAATTGCAATGGACACAATGGGGAGTAGCTTTTCCTTCTCAAGTGTATATTATATTCTGTTCCTGAGCATTGCTGCTGGAAAGAGTCCAGCTGCTATCAGCTGTACCTTCTTCTTTTTCTTGCTTATATTTATATCCAGTATTCTTCCAAGTGTTCAAAGTCGCGTGCATGATTTTTTTCCTCTTTCCCAGATTTTATTCTCATAACCACTCACCCGGTGAGGTAGACTAGGTGGGGTGATTGGCCCACGGTCCCCAAAGGAACTTCATGGCCAAGGACTGCCGAGACCTTACCCAAAGCTAACTGGGAACAGAATGCTGGGCATTGGACTCCACTCAAATTAAAGTTGCTAAGGTTGAGAAACACTGCTTCCAGAAGAATGCCTTTGGGGCTTAGTCCCCTTGTCTCTCTTCCGAGATGATGCTGTGCATGTGGGTCAGAAAAGGCTCTCAGTAAAGGAGTGTTGCAATTATCCTGGGTTAAGAAGGTCCTGGAACAATCCTCTGTTTGATGTTCCATCCAGCCCCATTTGCCTGCTAAGTTTGGGGTAAATCAGTGCGTGGGGCTGAGGTTCCCCCTAGGCCTTTGAGTATTCTACCATGGGCTGCCTCTGAACATATGCAGGACCAGGACGACACGTCCCTGGATTGAAACGCCTTGACGCTGAACAAAATCAATACCGTTGATTAACTACAGCTAGACTCATTACTGGCTGTGGACTGAGAATAATGTTTTCCTTCTGTCACTTTAGATGTTGGAATTTGGCAGGGGAAAAAATGGGGGGCACATAGTTCTCTCCCAAATGGCCTCTGGAAAGAGGGCAGCCTCTTAGTAATACAAAGAGGGGGAAAAGAGTGGAAAGCAATGCCTTTGTTAGCTATTTTTGTGCATATGACCATATGGGAAATGTTATAGATGTGGCCACCAGACGTATCTGGAAACATAATGTTCTTCTTTGGCCCTGTTGGGAAAAATGAGGCTGCCCAGTCTTCAGATGCTTTAGGACAGCCTTGCCCAGATGTAGAGAGCCTGGAAGGTGACCTTAATGGAGATATTCAGGAACTGCTACCGAGACAAAAGGAATTAAAGTCCAGAACATCCAGATAATGTTCAGAAGTACAGTACTCAGATAGACAACTCTCTAATTCATATAAGTATAAATGGGGGTGGGGGGGATACAGCACAATCAGGCTTTCAAGATTCTGTGGTTAGAGCCAATCCCAATTAAAATAGTTTAGCTTCCTGTGAAGTTGATTTATGGCCTAATCTATCTAGTGGGGTTGACATCAGAGCAGGGTTGCCCACAGAGTGCCATCCAAAAAGGATGTGGTTTTGAGTTTCCCTAATCGAAGGGAAACCGAAGCTGCTGGCTTTCTCCACTCCTGGCATCATGACTCTGGAGGCCCTTTTTCCTAATCCTTGCAAGCTGTTTCCTTTCATGAAAGAGATGGTGGCTGGATGTTCCATCAACAGTGCCCCAAAGCAATGCTGGGCATGATGAGTGACTCAGTTGGATAGAAGAAATTGGCCACCAGGTTGATCTTCTGCAGAGAAAGATGTTCCAGGAGACCTCTGGGGTGCACCTCCATTTCCAGGCTCTCCCTCGCTATCATGTGGTTGAAATAAACTCCAGTTTTGGAAAAAGGAAGAGTTTTTTTCCCCAGCAAATTGTGCTGCACTGTTTGCATGTCCCTGTGTGCTATGAAATCTATGCATTTCTTGAGAGCATGCCAGATGGTAGGAACGAAGGCACGAAGGCAAGACCAACTTTGCTGTTTGCAGACAAGTTAAATTAATTAACAGTCATCTCTTTCAAATGGATGCCAGAGTTCCATCAGCCACGTCTGCAGCAGAGTTTTCAAGGCCTAATAATGTTTGGGGAGTCATTAATCTCATACCCACTCCATGCCAGGAAGGTGGGAGGGAGGGTTTTCTCATCCTGCCTCCCAGCTGAGTTGTGTAGCTTTCAGATGCCCAGCCAAGGGAGAAGGCCTTGAGACTCCGCAGTCCAACAGCAGCAGTGGTTCCATGAAATCCTTTGGCATTTGGCAGAAATACAGCCACTGGTAGCCAGGTTTGCTGCAAAACAACCCTGGTGAAGAAGCACTGCTAATTAAAACCTCAAGGATGCTGCCAACCCTCCTGGACTGTCATCATTCTGCAATACTGAAAGGTGGTTTGGTTTAGCAGATTGTCTTAAAGCAGCCAGTGGAGACTGATTAAATAAACCTGCTGAACCAAACCATGGTTTATGAAGGTCTGCTCTAACTCTCCCAATTCTCCTTGGTTTCACAACTGCACCACTGTGCTGCTTCCAGGGTCGGTGAATTGAGCTGATCTATGAATGGCTCTGCATGTTCATATTGGGTGAGGAATGGTTGAGTTGCATTTGGTGGCTCTCCTAAATAAATGTTGAAAAAGTTGAGAAAAAGGGTGGTAGGTTTAATTTCTGTCCCTGCTCCACTTCGACCTTAAGTTCCCTCATCTTCTGCTCTTGCAACCATTCTCCCTTGCAGTTTTTGCCCAGGATTTGAAAAGCAAAATATATGAATTGATCTCAACTCCCAGTGACTTTCCGGCCATTGCGTTTCCTTTGAGGTGTCGCTTGATGGTTTGGTCTACAACTCTGGGTCCATTCAGCCCCTCCAAGGATCGGCCCTGCTTAGCTTCTGAGCCTAGTCCTGATTCAGCCACGTTTTGGAGGATCAGCTGTTCTAGAAAGCCAACTTCTTCAGCCTGTTGCAACTTGCTATGCTTTAATCCAAGTCTTGGGTGGTTGTGGCTGAATTACAGCTCCCTTCCACTCTCCCCACTCATCATGCTGCTCTGAAGGACAAGGAGTTCAGCCAGTCCGGGGACCCCTCCCCGTCTCTCCTCAGTTTGACGGCATTTTCATTGTCTTCACTGCCGCGTGCAGGTCTTTCCACTTTGCATTTGAGAGATCACCTTATGGTGCCCTTATCTGCTCCTGTGCTGGGAGCTGGCTGTTTCCTGGACTTTCCTTCCCACCTCAGTCCAAAGAGCAAAGCTGCTGCTGGAGACAAAGATAATCAGATGCTTTCAAAATACAAGTAGATGCTCTTGTTAAAGTTTGCTCCGGGCATCCAAACCAACCTCTTCCAACTCAGGTTCAGAAGAATCCAGCAAACCTTTTTTTTCACCTGCCTCTTGGCCCTGCTTGGGTTTTTTTTTTAAACAATAATAAGATTCATTGGGTGTTCCCAAGATAGCAGGAGATGTTGTAAGACCCTGCAGCAGGTTTCCTTCCACCACTTCTAAAGGTCTATTTTTGCTTTTGCTTTAAAACATCAAAAAAGGAGCAAAAATATCTAGATTTTTCATAATTCATGAAGCCTCTGTTTCAGTATTCAGATGTTAAAAATGGATGCAAATGTTCCTGGGGGGCATGAGTGAAAATGAGCTGCCAAATGTTCTTTGAGGAAATGCTGGATTTCACTCCATTTTAGGTGAGATTTGGGTCCTCTCTGGCCAGTCCCCTCAGTCCACACGGTTTGTGCCCTGTGATTTTTGTAGTCTTAAAAGTTGTTTAAATGAACAGTCAGGCTGGATGCATATGACATTGTGCGTGAGTGTATGTATGTATGTATATTGCTGTGCATCTGGTTTAAATGGAGCATCTGGGGTTCCGAACCCACCTTCCCCTGTCAGAGGGGCAAATATAGGATGGCTCCCATAGGGAAGTCCCTGACACGCGCACACACACACACACACAGAGACATGTGCACGTACCCTAGGAACATGCAACTCCTGGTTCTGTTCCTACCAGGGAGAAGCCACAACTCCCATTTTAGGACTGTTCTAACAGCTCGTTTCTTGGGGTGATGAAATGACTGCTGAAGAGTTCTCAGTAACGCAAGGATGGCGGATCTTTGTGCTGCTTTGCTAACAGGGCATTTTTATCTCCAAGTTGGCCAGGAGGAAGCAGCTGAGGTTGAAAGCTGCAGAGAGGAGGAATTTAACTTTCCAGAGTTGGGGCTTCTTGTTTAAGGGAGGGCGAAGTTCGGGATGGCACCCAGCAAGGGGGAAGGCGTTGAGATGCCAAGGAGGAACCTTAGTAGCAGGGCAGGATTAGGAGAAATAAATCCCTCTACAATAGCCTACTCTGGAGTTAAGAAGATGATCTTGATGGAGAAAAAGGAGATCTGTTATCAAGGCTAGGAGTAGTTAAACACTGATTAAGTCCAAGATGAGGGAGGATTAGAAAGATAGTCCCCCCTCCCCAACATACATGAAAATAAGAGAGGGAGGAAAGGAAGCACATTCAGATTTGTCAAATTCTCTCACTACAGCTATTCCAATAGCTTTAGGTCCACAGTGTTTGTATTTGGGTCTGGTCTACCTCATAGGGCTGACATCTACGAGGTCCTTTTTGTGAATACTTGCAAAAGAGGAATGTAAGCCTGAGGTTACCAGGTCCGACTCAGTAAGCTTCCGAGGAGGGAAAGGCTACATTTTGCTGTGGACAGTGCACCCTGGGGCAAAAAGGGTCACACTTTTCTTAGTTCTGATCGGTTCCTTGTCTCTTGAAATTGGGTTCTGTTTCTGAAAGCTTTTCTAAAGGCATCTGAGCACTTCTTAATATTCCTATCTGCTCCATCATCCTTCAGATGTGTTGAACCTCGATCTGGTATCCTCCAGATGTGTCAGCCCAGGGGATTGTGGGACCTGAAGCTGAAGACAGCTGGAGGTCATCCCCCTGAGGAAAAGTACACTGAGCAACGCTAAAGCCGGTATTTCTGCTTGATAACACAAATGATTGGCAGGCACAGAGATGAAAATCTTGATTTCCCACCTCCTCTTCGGCTCAGGAGACAGACTGGTCATTCCCAGAGCTGGGAGAGGAACAGAAGCCCTGCGCCCTTCTGTTCTGGCTGCCTCATTCAGGGGTGAAGCTGATGGTTCAGCATTTCAGCAGCCCATTTCGTGCTGCCATTACAAGTGGAGACTGATGAGACTTCCCCATCTATTCAGGATCTGACGGTGGCCCAGGCGGCTTGGCCTTCATCCAAGCGCCAGCCCATCCTTGGGTCCTCTCGCGGAGAGAGCAGCCATCTCAGCTCAAAACGTCAATAGTGCCTCGGTGGGATGGTTGCCATTGTTCCCTCTTCTCAGATGGATGTGTTTTTTGCAGTGTCTCCTGAAAATAAATGGTTGCTGAGCAGATGCAGAGGGTTTTCTCCACTAGTGCGCTGGGCTCTACTGACCCAAGCTGGCAATTGCTGCCTTGGGTACTTAAAAAAAACCCACCATGAAAAAAACCCACTTGTCCTCCAGGAGCAGATCAGGCCAGGGCGCAAATTTAGGAGCTCTGTAGGAAAGAAAGAGATGGAGAGGCATGATTTTGTCCAAAAACCTGGAGACCAAGGTTTGAGGAACCAAGTGGCAGCAAGGAAAAGGGCAAGTGGTGAAATCAGTGAGGTCCATTCATCCTGCCAGCAGGACTCTGCTTGTCTTCGTAGAGAATGGAGATGCCCTGTCCTCCCTGGGCAAGGCTGTGGTCGCCTCAGGCCTGTAAAGCAGAGGTGCTTGCGATGAATGAAGCCACTTTTTTGGAGGCTTGCTCCCCCCGCCTGCAATCTGCCTGCATTAGCCAGCCGACCGCAGACTGCTGCATCGCAAGGGATTATTAGTCATCTCCTCTTGTGTTATTGCATGGGTGAGGAGTCCCCTCTGGGTCACTGAATTCTGATGTCTCACTTTCGGCAAGCTCCCAGTTTCTGAAACGCAAAAAAAGCTGCTTTGACAAAGCCAGGCTTGGAGGTATATTGTCCTGCGGGCAAAGCAACATCAACCTTTGCAGCCTCAAGGGGAAACCTTAATCCAGGACCTCCTTGATCTCCTCTCCTCTCCTCCCCTCCCCTTTCCTTTCACCCACCTTGGCACTCAGGCCTTTGTGAAAAGCTGCTGTATTCTTTTTTTTTTGTCCATTCTCATTTTCATTGGGGATGGGGTTTTTTTATACTGTTCTCATTTACCTTTTGGATTTTAATTAGTGTTTGTAACTTCTTGGTTTGTCATCATGGGAAGCATTGTACAACTATATGAAGAACCATGCATGCATGTACTATTAGTTCCCATACTATGCAACAACAGGGTTTGTAAGCCAGGGTTACTGATTAAGCCACTGTTTATTCAAAACCAAATGTTGGCAGTGCTAAGTCTAACATCTGCTCAGGACCAGAAGGTGAGAAAGTCTCTGGTCGCCGGTGGGCCATCAGTCAAATCTTTATTAGGGTCATGGACCAGCCTAAGGAAAAATACAAGCGAGTGGTAATTTTTAAAGCTAAGAGGCAAAGCGTGCAAGGTTAAAAGGTATCTTTTCAAGGAACAAACAGTCGGTGCTTCCGCGCACGTTCGGACGGAAGGACGACTCTGACTCGGGGGCCTCGAGAGGGGGCAAAACCCGGGGGCTTTCACCCTTCCCGCCCGCGCCTCCACCGGCGCCTGCCCGGCCGCGGTCCCGAAGCGCCAGACGCTCCCGGGGAGGC
>JANHZU010007816.1:46193-58043 GCA_032468055.1 Acrochordus granulatus | reverse complement strand
GAGGTGGCTGATGGATTCCTAGCCAATCTCACCCCCCTTTTTATATACAAAATCTTTTAGCACACCTTGCTAGTCTGCCAGGTTTTTTATTTTATTTTAATGTGTTTATTTTTTATTTTTAAATGTTTTAATGAAATGTTTTTAGTATTGTTAGCCACCGAGAGTCTCCGGATTTTGGCGGCATACAAATTAAGTAAATAAATACTGGATTGGCTCTAAAAGATGTAACAATGGCTTTTGGCCTTAGTGGTTTTAATTACTGAGTTCATGGCTGAGTTCAGATAGCTTGTGCTCTGTTCTAAGGCAATATAGCTTCTTGAATCTGGTTGACGATTTTTGGAGGCCATAATGCTGGACTTAATGGATTTTGATCTAAGCAAGATGGGCTGCTATTCTCTAATTGTGATGAATGCAGAAGTCACTCTCCTTCTTTCATGGGGTCCTTGTACAGTAGAAGGTTTAGTACCCTGTATATGGCAGTTCCACAATTCTGAGAGTCTAATTACCAGATGCATTTTCTCCTTGGGACCACCCTATTTAAAAACTGGTTCCTTGCTTAATTTTGTTATTCCACCAAAAGGGTAAGGCTGTTCTCCTGATGTGATGCCTACAGCTTTCTGTCCTTGCAAACCAGGCATCAACTCAGCTGGGAGGAAGCAAACTACTGAAAGCATTAATAGCAGCAAATGGAAGTCAACCTTTTCTCCAATTTCTGACATCAACCTTTCCAAAACAGCAGACAGTCCTTTGCAAGCGTCAACATCATCCCTGAACCAGAACACTCTTTTTGCCTTCAGACCGTCTTCTGATGACAACCTGGTTGGCGACAAGGCTGGCACGCATGCGAGGAAACACGTGATTGCATCTGATGGGCTTGGCCTAAGTACCAATGCCATGAATGGATTTGCTTATAATGGTGGACTGTCGGCAGATGTTGGTTTACATAGCTTTACTGATGGTGCTTCACTTTCTCATAAGACTGCTGATGTAGTGACAGTGCTGGGGGGCTCCTCGCTGGGTTTCCTGGTGCAGCGGAACAAAGAGGCTGGAGTCCCTGAGACAAATCCATTCTTGAGCAAGAGGCAGCCAGAAAGCCTTGGCAGTGGGAAGGGAGAAGACTTAAACTGGTCGGGACTGAAAAGCAAAGAGGCCAATGAACTAAGTATCCGATTGGGAGGCTGTTCAGACAAGGCTTCGGTGCTAAACAACAAATTTGGCAAAGGGCGAGAACGAGAGCGAGACTTGGAACTCAAGAATGGCCACAATCTCTTCATTGCTGCTGCTGCTGCTGCTACTGTCCCCTCTGGTGGCCTTCTCAATGGCAAAAGCCTCTCTGCAGCCAGCTCTGGCAAGTCATCTAGCACAGCCTCCTCTACTCAGACCCACCACCCATTCTTGAACTCCTTAACCACTGGCACGCAATTCCCCCTTGGTCCCATGGTAACAAACTCCTCGGTACTGCAGTCCTTATTTAATTCGATGCCAGCGGCCAGCCTAGTGCATGTATCATCAGCTGCCACCCGCCTGACCAACTCACATGCAATGGGGAATTTCTCTCCTGGGATGACAGGTGGAACAGTTGGAGGTAAGCTGAACTTTATTTGTTCTGTGACACACCTATGCAAGGAAGCAAGAGCAACATGATGAATTGTTCAGGATAGTTTCTATATTACTGTCTGCCCATAGACAAGAATCTTGCCAGACTAAAATACACTCTGCATAACTATCAGATAAATCCTGTGAAGATTTAGGGAGGTGCAACAGATTCCACCACACATACTGGTATTTCATATCCTCCAACTGATGGCAGATATTTTCAAACATTCTTCCTTTTGGAAATCTTTTACCACCTGGTTTTATCTCCTGAAGAACCTGTGAATCCCATCATGTAACTGAATTTCTGGAACATCTTCTAATCAATTCTGTGAGAACTTCTGTGAGCTAGGATAAGGAGAGACTTGGAACACTTTGCAGCATTATATTTTAGGCTTTTCTGTAAACTCAGGCAACTGAGAATCTCAGGAAACCCCATTTTTTCCAAGTATGCCTGCATTTATCTTGAGAGAGGGCCTAGAAAGAGTGGCAGCTTTTCAAATGATTCTGACTATTTAGGGTCAATGTGCTGATCTCCAATGCGGGTTGTGTTGGGGTATTGAGTACAGCCATGGAATTCCCCTTGGTGCTTCTAGAATGAGAAAGGAAGAGGTAAGTGTCTCTCTCCTGCCTAGATTTTATTTTTACCACCACTGTCCATTGCCTGCTGTTTTCATACTGCATTATTGCTTGCTTGCCTGCTTTTGTTTTGCTTCTCTTGCTGTGACCTGTATAAAGTCCATCTGCTGAGGGTTTTTTTCTCTCCTGTTTGCAGGTATTTTTAACCATGTGGTGCCTTCTGCCTCCTCCTCTTCTTCTTCCGCTCCCTCCCCCTCCACTTCTACTTTTTCATCCTCCACTTCCTCTCTCCATTTTGGCAGTGGTGCTGTTTCCAGTTGTACCGTCTTAAGCTTAAATCCTCTGCAGGTCGCCACCAGCTCCCCATCATTCCATGTGTCCCCCAACCCAGCACCATCTAATGATTCCCAGCACCTTACCCGTGTCCCAACACGTGCCTCCCTTCGGACACCACCCCTTCCTAATGTTTCATTGCCGCCACCTCCTCCCCTCCTCACTTCTAACTCTGAACCTGTTCTCCTACAGAGTTTGTCATCTCTGCCAGTTTCAGAGGCTTTCTTGCCACCATCTTCCTCTGCTAATTCCGCTTTGTCTATTAAACTAGCTTCTCTTCAGCACAAAACCTCCCGCCCCTCCTTCACTGTCCACCACCCACCTTTGCCCCGCTTGGCGCTGGCCCAAGCCACGCCTGGGATCCCACAGTCCAACACAGCTGGCACACCTGCTATGTGGGTCACCCTTGGCATGCAGTCTCCTTATGCTTCACATCTCTCTGGAGTTAAGCCATGATAACAACTTGGCTTAGCTTTTAAGCACTGGTGCTCTGTAAGGTAAGGCTGGTGGGGGTTGTCTTGGGTAAGGTAAGGGTGGTCAGCAGGAGATTGGTGCTCTAATATGCTAAGATGTATGGAATTACATACCTTTCCTTTTCAATCTGTGCTTTGCTTTCCCTGCTCTGGAAAGCCTGAGAGTTGAAGCTAAATAGCTGTGTGTATTTTACAAACAAAAATTTCCCAAACTTAATTCTTTTCATGTTGAGTTCAGAAAGTTCTACTGGAAGCCTTGGAAAGCTACTGCCAATCAGTTACAAGGCAGATGTCTATGCCTTGGGGACAGACCCTCACTAAGTGGTGAGGTCCAGGGTTTTACATGGAGAAATGCCTGGATATTATTCCCAAATATAATATGTGTATAATAATACTCCCCAGGATGCAAACAACCTCAAGAACATTATCAGATTTTCAGTGTTAAGCAAAACAAACAAAGAAAGCAGGGGTGATAGGTGGTTTTATAAAGTTAAACCTCAATTCCTTCTCCCTCCAAACCAAAGTCTTCCAATGATGTCAATGAAGATTCTCAGACATCCAGGTAGAGTTGTCTGGAAGCTGAGTCATGGCATCTGGACTTCTTTTTTTGTTAGTTAGAAATGTTTTGCTGCTTATTCAAGTAGCTTCTTCAGCTCTTTGGATAAGCAGCAAAACATTTCTTCTACTGATATACCTATTTCCCTCACAATGCTTGTTTTTGTTTTTTCAGACAGAAAATATTGTCTCTTCTTGCACAGGTTGCTCATCCCTGCCCTGAAATCTTATCATACATACATATATGAAATTGAATTGAGAATCTTTGCATATTAAGGGTAGGCAGTAATGAGCTAGGTGAGCCAAGTTACTCTGAGGCAGAATGTGATAGAATCAAAACACTTAATATGCATGCTGCTTAATATGGACTATACTAAAGGTAGTCCTTGATTTACAATAATTAGTTTAATGACGGTTCAAGGTAAGACACCCTCAAAAAAAGTGACTTACAACCCATCCTCCAAGTTACAATAGTGGTCACATGATTGGAATTCATATGCTTGGTAACTGGCTCACATTTGTAATGGGTGCAATGTCTTGTCACAATTTATGACCTTCCCAGGCCTTTGCCCAGATCTATTTTGCGTACCAGTTATTCCCATTTCTGGACTGAGAGGCCCTCTTTACATCATCATGCCTTGATTATCTTATGTGTAGATTATTGCAATTCATGTTACATGAGGCTGCCTTTGAAGACAACAATGTGAGCCACTATGGGCAGGTCTTATTAAACCCATATAGTATTTCTGCATTAGTTACTACTAAGCTCTGTGAACAATTTTGGTGCTGGTTATTATCTATGAAGGCCTGCAAGGTATAGGGAGGGCCTAGTTTTCTGTGGGACCAAGCATATGGATAGGGTGGAGCTGGAATTCAGTGTTTTTTGGGGGATTTTGTTTAAGATTACAGGGAATTGTTTTTGGGATGCAGGCTTTCATAGTTTTTGTTTTTATTGATTTATTGTGTGAACCACCCAGAGTTACAGCAGGAATGAGAGAGGAGACCACATAAATCTTGTCAGTCAGTCTCTCGTGTTCTGTCATTCTCCTGCATAATCTGGGATCATACACAAATGCTGGTACTGAGACAGAGTTGGCATACTCAGGGTCCCATTAACTAAACAGTGTCATCTAGAAGGATCTAGGAAGCACTGCCCCTATTCTGCCTGCCTTTAAATAAGCTTTTAAAAAACTGACTTGTCTCTCACATCTTGGACTAGGATGGTCATTGGTCCTTTTTGGTTGTATAGAGAAGAGGGTTTTCATTGTTCCCTCTGGGCAACTATAATTATTTTATTTGCCTTTTTAAATTCATCAAGGATTCTAGAGGCAGACAGCCTTAGAAATGAGTTTTATTTTGTTATTTATTATATCCCACCTTTATTATTTTTACAAATAACTCAAAATGGCGAACAAGGTCACCCAGCCAGCTTTCATGCCTAAGGCAGGAGTAGAACTCACCATCTCTGGTGTTTGGCCCAAAGTCACCCAGCCAGCTTTCATAGCTACAGTGGGACTAGAACTTATGATCTCCCAGTTTCTAGCCTGGTACTCTAACCACTAAACAAAACTAAATAAGAGTGGTACTGACAGAAAAAAGGTGAGGCAATGAGGTAGAAAGAAAGGAAGGTTTTGCACAACATCTAGAGCATTACAACATTAATAGATGATCCTCAAAGGCTGGATCAGACCTGTGGTAGGCCATGGATTGTACACCTATGCTATGAACACAAAAGCTAGATTCACATAGTACAATAAGCCAAAAGCAAACCATCAATATTCTGGCTTAAGGTAATATATTAATCCAGCCTATGACAGCATGAGTTAATTCTAATCTTCTCTCAGTCTACCATATCCTTATATTTCAGCAAAATGCAAGATCCATCAATCTGAGCTACATAGGCTTGGAGTGGAGCCAAATGATTCAGACAGATGATCTATCTACTAATTTTCTGGATTGTTTAACTATTTGGCTTGCTTAACTATGGTTGTTGAAAAAGATAAATTGACTAGGATCACGCAATATACTAAGGCAGGCCTGAAATTAGGGAATTTATGGAGTCCTTGTTGATTTTTTTCCCTGGATGTTATGTTTGTAGTTTTATCTGCATGGTCATATTTCTTTTATTTATTTATGATTTGACTGAATTTAGGGGCTACTCAACTCAAATTGGACTATGTGTTATTTTAAATATTGTAAGCCCTTCAAAGTCTCTTTGGTGTTGGGTGGCCTCAATATCCAATATATAAATAGATACAAACACCATGCAACTTTATTATATAGAAACTATGAGCTTTATCTGGGATGTTTTGTAAATTCTAATACCACTAATTTAGCATGTATCAGGAATTTTTGGGGGTTTATTTAGATTGCTGGAGGTGGGCAGGGAGTCTTTTGTATTGCTAAATCATTGGAAGCAGAAAGTAATCCACTGGAAATCACAATAAATCATTTTCAACTGGAAATCACAATAAATCATTTTCAACTGAAAATCACAATAAATCATTGATCATTCTTATCAATCTGCGTGTCTTTGCTATACTCACTAGTCCACATGAGGGTCAAAAATTATAGAAATTCCATCTTGCTTGCCATCTCAGAACTTTACTGTAGGGTTTTTCGCTCTGTTGTTTGACAATCTGGAAGGAGTTACATATTGTAAAAAAGGGAATCACTGTTGACCTTGGGGGGCTTGTTTAAAATGTCAACCTAAGTCTGAATTTTGTCCTTCCCCTTCCTTTCTCTTTTTCAGGTAACTAGGACTTCTACCTCAACCTGATGTGACCTATGCAAGGACAACATGGACCAACTTCTCTCAGCTCCCACTGAAGGTGCTTGCCTCAATGGCTCAAGGGTTTTTCCCTGACCCACTTCTCTTTTACTACTGGACACAAACCTAAGTCATAAACATAAAACCAGAGAAAAGAAAATGCTACTGTGAATCTTAAGTTAAATATATATTCAGACTGCAGAAGAAAATGCTTAGAAACAGCTTCCAGTTTGTACTGTTGAATAGAATAGATATTTATATATTTTTAAATGTTTAAAACATATGTGCCCCTTAACAACTTTTTTGTTCCACCTGAAGTTATAGAACCAAAAGGAAAAAAAGGAGGAAGGGAATTGTAACAACAAAACAACCATTTTCTCTGAAATAAAAAGACTGGCACATCAGCAGAGATGTAACAGAGCTTCTCTTGGTGCTATTGACATCTGACAATTGTGCCTCTCCAGTTCTGAACCCATGGTGCTTTTTATTTTTTTTAGCCTGGTGAAGTTGATCAACACAAAGTTTTGTGATTTCTGTACATTGCCTGGCTTCTTTTATTCCTCCTGCTATCATTGGACACATGCCAACTGGCTAGTTTTTATACTGAAATCAAGAAAGCAGTGGATGTGGAAGAAGGGAGGGGGGATAGCTCTTTTGAAACCTTTATTTTTTAATGATTCCAACACTGATGTAGTTAAAATTGCAAACAGCAGTCAGCTGTCTCTCTCCCTTCCTCCCTTCCTTCTTTAGCCTCTTGGCAGAATTCATCTGTGGTGCTCATGTTGAGCTCTCCACCAGTGTTCAGACTTGCAATGGTTATTTGGAAGGGGTACTCTGCCTTAATTGTGTGAAAGCCAAAGGGTTGTATTACATGTTGAGGGGCTGAGTCACTGAAGAAAAGACATTGTATCTTCTATGGCTGTGAATATGAATAGTTGTTAAAATCCTTGCCATTCCAGATAGTTGGTTTACTTTGGGCAATCAAGTATCAGAATCAGGTTGTTGACTCATCCAGTCTCATAGTTGCCATGCAGTCTGAGTCTGTGAAGCTATGAGAGACAAGCCTCTGCCTTTGTTTTCCAGGTTTGGTTTCTCTGTATTGCGTGGAGGCCTTCCAGGTTCATAAGATCCCAGCCCCCATCAGACCAGATGGCTAGTGGTCAAAGATGATGTGATTTGCCATCATCTGGAGGGCCACAGGTTCTTGGCTGGTAGTTAGGAACATTTTCTCTCTCTGTCTGTCTGTCTTTGGGGGTTTGTCATTGCATCTTCTGGGGTTCATATTTGAAAATTAATCTGTAAAAATTCAAAGTTGGAAAATCATCCAATCAGCTAGGTTTGCCTTCTGTCTTTTACGTCTTCCCCTTGGGAATATCTAGCAAGCTTCTAATAATAATATGTTTGCATATTCCTAGGAAATTATCTAGGAGTTAGATAGGAAGTGAGTACAGTATTCCTAAGTAGCTGGATCTCCTCTATAGCACTTCCCTTGTTCAGAAGTGTTGCCTATATTTTATAAAGGCATACATCTTTTGCTGTTTGTCTGATCATTTTCTATCAAACTTGAGAAGTCAAGGCAGCTGAATCTTATGTCAGGAATAGACTGCCCTCAAGTTTGACAGTTGAGTTCATTTGTTTGAAGTACAGT
Source organism: Acrochordus granulatus (assembly GCA_032468055.1). NCBI lineage: Eukaryota > Metazoa > Chordata > Lepidosauria > Squamata > Acrochordidae > Acrochordus > Acrochordus granulatus. Next base: position 50,092 of record JANHZU010007816.1, on the reverse strand, counting down.
GTAATTTTTTTAATTAGCAAGATTTCAACACTTGATTTAGAAGCAGCTGTGGGTTTTGTTTTTGTTTATCAAATTGAACACATGCTTGTCTTGATATATGGCATTTGCTTTTAAGGAAGCTTTTAATATTTCTTACATTCACATTAGAGGAAACTTAATTTTTTGTTATTGCACTGAGTATATAGGGTGCATTTTTAAAGAAGAAAATCAAAGTCTGTGATTTGGGAGTTATCAATTTATAGAGGAAAGAATAAGGCACACAGTTTTGGGAATGCAACAATTATTTTATTAAAAATGAGTGTGATTTCTCATTTTTTATCAGACTGTTCATAGTACAATGGGAAGAGGGGTATAAGGTCTGGCTTAAATATATTTCAAGCATGTAAAAGCAAGTGGGAAAGGAAATTTCGGAAAAGCATTTGAACAGAGAGGAGCAAGAATTGTGAGTAGAAATATAAGTGATATGAAGAGCAACGTAAAAACATTTCAGTATTCCCATTCAGTGAAAATCAGCTAAAATCCTCAGTATCTTATTTTTTCAGATAATTTTAGAAAATACATGCATGCAGGTTAAAGCTCCGGGTCACTCTGGTAGATAATTCCGTTTTTGCCTTTTTGGTTGCACAATGCATATCCTTACAAGGAATATCCTCCTGGCAGCTTCTTTTAGCCTCAGCAAGGCTCAATATATATATATTTCAGGAATGAAATTGGGGTGAGAACATCAGAAATCAGTTGAGTGGGGAAAATGTTTTAGAAAGGAAGATTAGCCCTTTCCAACCACAGTATTTAAAAACATCCCAAGTTTGCACAATTTCTGCATTTGTTCCTTTTTAGCTGAAAGAAGAGAGAATAAGGAAAAAGTTGCCAAACTCTATTCAGTTTCCCATAGGAAGAACAAGGTTTTCATATCAATTGCAAGGCTCTGAGAGTCTTTGCAACTTGGAATGAGCTCCATAATCAATTCTGTATACCTGAGATTCCAGGATGATGTATCCTGGCTTCTCTGCTTTTAAGGTTAACCAATCTTTCTCTCTTTTTTTTATAAAGATGTTACATTTTGAGAAGAGAGGCTTTGTTGGTTAAGACATCTTTCCAATAAACTTGCCTTCTCCATAGAAAGGCCTGTGACTATCTGGGAAGCCATAGTGTTGAGATTGTTAGGCAGTCCAGGGATTGTCCACACAGTCTAAGAGAAAGGAAGTGTTTATGCATTTTTCACAGAATGTGACTTTATGATCTTGGGTGCTTTTCTTCCTACTTAATGTGAGTGAAGAGCTAGCTTGATCTTGTCCCAGCTAAAATGGAGAAAGAAAGAAAGCCTGGGTTTTGTGTTCATTCTCCTAAAAGCAAAATAATCTGCTCCCCAGTTTCTCATATTGCAGCTCATGCTCTGAAATCTGCCCACTCTTGGATTCTCATCTGGTATCATAGGGAAGAGAGGAGAGGGAAGAAGCAATGCATTCATTATTTGTTAAGGATTTTTTTCTGGTCAACCAGTGAAGAAATAATCCCAGGTTTATGTCAAGATAGTACCAGAATCTTGACTCTCCTCATCTTGCTTAAATAATTCTATATTATCTTTTAACTTCTGTTCAGTTGTTCATTAGGTTGCAAAAGAATAATTTCCCTTCTAGAGATTTATGCAGCCCATATTTTTTTCTTTGTGTCTTTTTGTCTTTCACTGGCAGATTTTGCTCCACCTGCTGCAAATGCAGACACTGATTTGCAAATTATCACCTAGAGAAAAGGAGGAATGCAAGCCAAATGTGTCTGCAAAGCATTCTCTGTCTCTTAAGCTCTTTTTCATGCTTTGCACTATTTAGAAGTTTGATGGAAACTCCCATGAGTTAGTTTTCACATTCTACAGCTGTCCTGTAATTGGTTTCAAATCTGTTCTGAAACGAGTGAGTGTATATTCCATATGTTATCATAGACTGGGTAGGGTATATGAAGAAGTGCAATATACATAAGGAGAGGCTTACTGTAAAATACATAAATTGCATTAGTTTTGCCCCTGCATTCAGCAGCTTCAGACATTGTTCAAAAGTTGGCAATTTAATATTATATACTTTTCTGTGAGGGAATAGTACAGGCATAATAGAGGGATGGGTACTTTCCCTAGGTTGCCCTAGTAGTTGCACTGAGAAAAGGAAGGTAGATTGTAGGACAGGATGAATATTAGAAAATGTGATCAAATAAAGTATTTGAGTCCCTAGATTTTAAAGTGCAGGAATGTGGAATTTGCTGCCTGGCGATGTTTCTCAACCATAGCAACTTTAAGGTATATGGACTTCAATTCCCAGAATTCCCCAGCCAGCATGTTTGGCTGAGGATTTCTGGGAGTTGAAGTCCACACAAGTTAAAGTTGCCAAGATTGAGAAACATTATGCTAGAGGAGTGCTGTCTTCTGGTTGGTTATGGAGGAGAGAAAAAGATTTTTGATACTTGACATAAGAATTATAACTTGAAGCATGTATAGTTCACCTGCAGTCTTAAAAAGCTCTCCTTTTCTCAATGCTCTCACTGCTGTGATGATAAGAGCAAGCTCTGGAGTGTAGCATCTTACCTATTGTCTTTCTGCTTTTCTTCCCCTACCTATCTTAGAAAGCCTGCTAAATCCATAGTTTTGCTGTTCTGTTACCTTCCCCAGAAGAATTGAACTTTGGGGCCATGGATTAGGAACCTTTTCTGTGTAGATGTGAGCTACAGGATAACACAGCATATAATTTATCATGTTCTTTAAAAAATGGGTGTGCTGATCAGAGTACATATTCAGTTAAAATAATTTTGGATAGATCACCTATTACATAATTAGGTGGCTGTTTCTCTTTGGAGGAGCAAGATTACAGAAGAGGGCTATGAAGATATCTTTCCTAAGCAGTCTGCCTTATTCTAAATGAGCATGTAATTTCTTGTTGGTGCTGTTCATTTGTAAGAAATATATAAGAACTTATATTTATGAAACCTGACTGTTGTGAAATGTTCTCTCCAACTATGTGGCTGAGCACATTCTAATTATCTCAGTTTCTGAGGCAGATATGAATTTCTGTGGTGCTCCAATCAGTTCTTTGCATTCATTACTTGATATCTGGAAACAAAAGCTATACCCATTTTGATGTGGAATTTGTCCAGGGTCAGAAGAAAATTAAAGGCTAAGAACTCTTTGGAACATTTCTGTGTCAGTCAGGATGTTTAAGTAAAGTGGCTTAGTCATATTCCCTCCTAGGTGCTACAGGCTTGCTGGCTTTAACAGACATTTTTCTGCACCCATTCAGTCTCAGCTGCATCTCGGTTGCAGCTAAGGAAAGATACCAGATCTTACCTGTTAAATATTTTCCAACCTATAATCTCTCCCTCTGTCCTCAAATACACAGAAAATTTATTTTAAATTGGTCAGAAAATCACTGATATTTCCTGCAATTATATTTTCAGAAGAACTTGACCCCATTTTAGCATAGGATATGGTGCTATTAATCTGGGTGCTTTCTCAGGCCAGCCTGGGATCTGTTTTATCCATGTTTCTTCTTAGATTCTTCCAAGCACAGGTACAGGTGATTTATCACTGTTATAGATAATCTTGTTTGTTGTTTGTTATAGTGTAAAGCTCCTGTCCTGCATTGATTAATGAAATGTGGCTGTATCAATGCTCAATGTCTTGATGGCACCCCTTTAATCCGTGTAAGGGGAAGCGTGCAGTCTTGAAATATAATCATTTCTTGTATTTTGCTTCCCCTCAGCTGCCTTTCAAGTATCTTGGCTATCTTGCGTTTTCTGTTTGATCTGATAAATAAGCATTTTTATGTATATGCTCAGAGCCCCAAATCAGTGAATGAAATAATTGTCTACAAGTTAATGAAATGGGAGGGGTTCGGGAGGGTTGTTGTGTATTCCTGTGT
>JANHZU010007816.1:0-14421 GCA_032468055.1 Acrochordus granulatus | reverse complement strand
ACTTCAACTCCCAGAATTCCCCAGCCAGCATACTAAGGAATTCTGGGAGTTGAAGTCCACACATCTTAAATTTGCCAATTTTAAATCTTAAAGTCGCCATGGTAGGACATGCCTGTTTTAAAGCATTGAGCAAAGTAAACCTTTAGTAATCTTGCAGTACTTAATATTTATAAACCAGGATGTGCCAGGATGCAAGCTCCATCTCATGAGCATATACTGTATAGAAATGCTATGGGATGGGGTAGACAAAAGCTCTGTTTTTCCAAAAGGTGGAAATAACAAACAAGGTGGACTAATTAGCCACCAGACCCTCTTTTTTAACTCTATGGCTTGCTCAAATTCTTTGGTTCACACCTTGGTCTTAGCCACAGACTGAACCAATCCAGCACGGGTACAACTTGATGGAACCCACAAAAGACAACACGTTATGGCATCTTGAGGTCTTGGCCTGGTTCATACAATCTGTTAAGTCAATGGCGGGATTCCCACAATGCATTGAATCTCTATCTACCCTGTTCTATCTCAGCATCATCAAAGGTAATGTCTGAATCCAGCCAGGGTCTGGCTGAAGCTCCTCTTAATCAATCTCTTATTAGCCAAACATATTATCTTCCCTTGAGATGTAAATATGAGTCATTGTATTTTGTGGCCAAAAAGTCAAGAGGGCAGCCACAGTGGTGTGATTGAAACTCTGCCCACATTTTGTGGATATCCCTGATTCAACAGCATTCATGTTTTTCAATACAGGTAGTCCTCAACTTACAACCATTCATTTAGTGACCATTCAAAGGTACATCAGTGCTGAAGAATGTGACTTATGACCAGCCCTCATGCTTATGACTGTCACAGCATCCCTGGGGCCATGGGAACAAAATGTGGGCATTTGGCAACCAGCATGTTTGTAGAATGTGTGTAATCACCATCTGCAACCTTCCCACCCAGCTTCCAATAAGCAAAGTCAGTGGGGGAAGCCAGATTTGCTTAACAGCCGCATGATTTACTCAATGACCAGGGTAATTCACTTCATGACTAGAGAAAGGCATGTCGTAAAATCGGGTGTAACTCACTTAACTGCCTTCCTAATGGCAGGAGTTCTAGTCCCAATTACGGTTGTAAGTTGAGGACTCCCTACACTGTGTAAAGAATGAAAACTAATTTCAACGTAAAACTTTTACTCAAATGACAGGGTGGCTGGCAGAGAAGAAAAAAGTGAGAGGACAGGGTAGCACCTCAGATGGTTTGTTTTTAAGGGAGAGGAGGAGTCCCTGCTTTGCATCCGTCTTTTATTCCCTTCTTCTCGTTTGACAGTGAAATGGGAAGCCGAGACCAAACTCAGGTTTAAGCTGACTTTTCAGAAGGACGTGGAAGAGCCTCTCACCTCCTTGCAGCTCGTCCTCCTCGTCTTTTACCAAGCAGAAAAGGAGTTGGTGCATCCTGGGGTCCCAAAGAGATTTCTCATGGGGGGGGAAGGTCTACATCAAAAGCAGGTTTGTGAGGCAACACCGCGCTCCCCAAGGCGCCGGCGCCTTGCTCACAGCAGCCCTTGCCCCTGCAAGAGGATCGAGGCAGCGTGCATTCTTCCCGCGATTTCAACGGCATTGATCTACTTTTACCCCGCCGTTTTTAGGTTTATAAATAACGCAAGGCCCGTTATTCCTTCCTCCTGCTGTCTTCCCCATCACCACCACCCTGGGAGGTGGGGTGGGCTGGCCGAGAGAGAGAGAGAGAGACTGGCCCAAAGTCACGGAGTTGGCTCCCACGCCTAAGGCGGGACTAGAATTCACCCTCGCCTGATTTGAGCGTGGTGCCCCTCACCACTAAGTCAGGCTGTACCTTCACAAGCAGTCCTGCGAGGTGGAAAAGAGGATATTCGTTTCAATCTCATTCTGGAAAAGAAGAAAAGGCCTTCTAGTCTTTTCTAAGCCGGTTAGCAAAATGGAACCTCCATATATAGGAGCAGTCTACTTATGAACATTAAAGATCTGGCAGAAGCAAATTTCAGGGGCTTTCAGCTCTTGCACAAACACCATTTTAATGTTCTTTTTCTGATGGAGCTTTCAGGGTGAACATTCCTCTCTTTCTAGCCAGTGTTAGGTCCTGGGTCCAGGTAGGAAAAACCGCCAGTTGAACATAAGGAGGTCGTACAATGCAGCGGCTTCAAAGGCCAAGACAGTCGTTGGGTGCATTGCATCCAAATTGCTGAAGATCATGATTCCGTTGTTCTTTTGCGCTGGCTGAACCTCACTTTGGAGTACTGTGTCCTGTTTGAGGGGTACCAATGGAGAAGCAGGAGTGGATTTAAAGGAGAGCTGCCAAGTTGAAAAGGACTTTGAAAACCAAGCTGGTTTGGTGACTTTGAGCCAGTTGCTCCCCCTCAGCCCAACCAACCTCACAGGGGGGTTGTTGTGGGGAAAATAAAAGGCGGAATTGTTAAGTCACTTGGCTGGGATCAGGGCTGAAGGAAGGAAGGAGGGAAGGAAGGAAGGAAGGAAGGAAGGAAATGTTTCCACCTTGAACTGACAAAATATTTTTTTAGGTAAGGAATGTTGATGATGGTGTCCTATAATGGATGCTTCAAGGAGCTCTTTTGCTTGTTTAGCTCAGACTAAGCTCACATAAATGCTCCACAGATACCCAAAAGGCCACCTCAAAAAACACCCCAGGATAGTGACCATAACTGTGCATGGCCCTATACTTCTTTTCTTCACACCATTTACACTTTTTTGACATTGCCTCTCCCCGCAGAACGCCCGCTTAATTTTTCCTCTGTTGAAACCAAGCACCCGGTTTGAAATTTAAAGAAATTAAATTAACATTCAGTCTGAATGTTAGAGAATGTTGCTGGGGGGCGATTTCCGAGTGGTTGTAGCAGCCAAGAGTTAAGAGCGGTGGATTCCCCTTCACTGGGATTTTTAAATGGAGGCTGGATTGCCAGCTGTCGTGGATAGTTTCATGGGTTTCGAGAGTTGGTCGAGGGTTGGACTTCATCACCAACAATTTTTATCAACACCAGCAACTCGAAGATGTGTGGACTTCAACTCCCAGAATTCCCCGGCTGGAATCCACGCATCTTCAAATTGCCTGCCAAGACTGAACTGGTGCCTTTTGCAGAGATTAAATAATTCTTGGCCTGAGAAGGGAGCATCAAGGGAGTTTCTGCATCTCAAGATGCGAATAAATGTATGAAAGTTGGAGTGTTTTTATTTTTTTACTTTTCCCATCCCAGGTTGTTTGCCTTTCCAGAAGAACTCGCTATCTCGTCCTCCAGGGCTCTGTGCTGTCTGGGAGACAATCTCCTCGTGAATTAAGCTACGAACTTTCCTTGGAAATCAGGCACCAAAACAATACAGGTATGGCATACGTAGTTCCGTGGGAGATCTGCTGTTTCCATTTGAAAATCCCAAATTCCAAACACTTTAATCAAAATACAGAGATTTTTTCTGACATAAAACGGAGCCTTTCGCAAACATCACAAGACATGGACTGCAGAAGTGCTAAACTACAGCTCCCAGCAACCTTGCCCTATATGGCCAATAGTGAGGGATGCTGGGAATTGTAGTTCAGTAAACATGTGACATGCAAGTTTTCTTGTGTCATTATATATACAGTATATTACTGTACTCAATATTATTGATATATAATACTTAATATTACTGTACTCAAGCGTTAAAATAAAACAGAATTGTTTTGACCCCTAATAATTTACATGGATTCAGCCAAACAGTTAAATTATGGAAATTTAACTTTTCAGTCTAGTTTATATCCCTGAATCATTTGTCTATTAGTTTGCCACCCATCTCATTACAAGTGACTGTGGGAGCTGGTCTGATATTGGGAGTTGCATTTGTGCAGTATAAATTAAAATCTCACCAATTACAACATGCCTGGACCTCTATATAAAACAGTTCTATTTATATATCAAATTACCAATTTTGCCAATATTTAAATGAGGTGATCTATTGGATTGTCTGGCTAAGCTGGGGAAGTGTGGGTTCAAATTCTCATTCATATAGATAACTTAGAGGTGAGCTCTAACAAGGTTGTTAGGAGGACAAAATAGCAGTAACTGTTTGTTTTATGAACAGCAGAAATCCTTAAGGACTGCTGGCAGCAGAATTAAAGGCTCTAGGAGAAATCAAATCAAGCAGTAAAAATCAGCCATAAAAGCGCAAACCACATCAAAACAAATAAAGCACTAAACGGTATCACTGCAACGATTCTCCAAGTGTTACCAGAAAAAAATCCACTTTACCCAGGCAAGGAAATCTAATTGAGAGAACTGACCTGATTTCTGAAAGGGTGGCTGTTTCATAGGATTGCACCCATCGCATGAAAATAACTATTTCTGAGTTAAAAGCAACTATTGGAATTGCCCCTGGAAAGATTCTGGAGTGTAATACTGTTGTTAAAAGCTATATCTCTGATTTTAGCCACTCCGACAAGGAGGCTACTGCATTAGAGGTAGGTATCAGAGTAGTCTTCAAGGGCAGCCCCACACAAAATGCACTGCAGCAATCCAGGTCATCAGAGTGTTGTAACATTGCAAGTCCTTGTGGCTGATGCGGTTCATTGTGGGATTTTCAGGTTTGCTGTTTGGATTCTTTTTTTTTTCTTTTGCTCTGTTGGTCTCCAGCCTTCATTTTCGGTGACACTTTTTGTTGTTACCCGCGAGTCTCTGCTTTTCTGAAAAAGATTTTGCGCGTCCTTCTGATTTCTTTTTCAATTTCTCATAAAGATCCAAGAGTTGCTAACCCGTGAGCCACGTGGGAGATGGTAACCCCGACATACAAAGTCTGCGTCATATGTATGGTCTCTGAATTCATTTCCACTGTTTCTCAGGCCGCGAGAACCTATCCTAACCCTGCTCCAAGAAGCCATTTTCCTGTTCTTTTTTCTGTCCTTGCATCCCAGATGCTGCTGTCTCCTCCGACGAAGCCCAGGACCTTCTGTTTGGCTTTGATGCCAAATGCTTCACCCGCAGGACTCCGGCTGTCTTGCTGTTGGTGAAACAAAGTTTTGGAGTTGGCTCCCATCCACCCACTTCTTTCCTCCCTGCGGACGGCAAGTTAGATGTGCTCCCCTCCCTGAAACCCAGGTGAGTCGCGCTCTTTTTCACTTTAATATACTTTGCACCCCGTTCTCCGCCTTGAGCAGCCGTGGAATCCCAGGCGGCCCGAGAGGACAGTTGCACTGGCCCGTCTCTCCCAAGGTTTGCAGTTTTCCTTGACTGCGTGGGCTATTTCCACGTTTGCACGTATTTATAACCCAGCTTTATAGGTCCTCTCGACTTATGACTGGTTGCTTAGGGATTGTTTGAAGTTATGATGGATCCCCCAAAAGTTCTGATGGCCCGGTTCTGATGGCTGGCCCAACACCCATAGTCATGTGACCGCATTTCTGGGGTTCTGTAACTGACCGCATTTGCGGCCATTTGCAGCGTCCTGTGGCCACGTGACTGCAATTTACACGTTTGCCAAAAACTGGCGTTTACTTCTGGTTTTTGACAAAAACACCCCATAGCAAACAATGGGTTTGCTTAATGACTGCAGAGTGGTGATTCACCTAACCACCCTCACAAGAAGGGTTGTAAATGACGACCCACTTACAACTAACGCAACTTACAACCATAATGCGCGGGCTCCATTCTGACTGAAAGTTCAGAACTACCTGCATAATAAACGAAGGCGGGGAGCGCACCTACTCCTCCTTCGTCCTCCCTTTTCTCCTGCAACAACCTTGTAGGTTGGGTTGGGCTGAGGTCCAAGGTCCCCTAGCCAGCTTTCAGGGCTAACGTGAGACCAGAACTCATGGTCTCCTGATTTTTATTTATTTTTATTAATTAATTAATTAAATTCCTATGCTGCCGAAATCCGAAGATTTTTAGGCTAGCACCTTAACCACTGGGCCAAAAGGGCTCTACAACTTGCAAGCTCTGTGCAGCTGCCTTTTATCTCTGATTCTGTCGAATAAAAAAACCACGTGACAGATGAGAGAAACATTTCTGCCGGATCGGATGGAACCTCCATTCGATCCAGCGTCCGGATCCCGACAATGGCCAGAGAAAGGAGCGCGAGAGTTATTCCTCGCATGCTTAGAGGAAGACAACTTGTTGCATCTGTTGCCAAACAGAGACGGGTTGAAACGGAGTCCTCCGTGCCCAAAAGAGGACTGTCCGGCTGCTGCAGAGTTCAGCGTCATAGGAAGACCCCCACTGGATTACTGGCCAGAGTTAATTCCTTTGCAAAGGCTTTTCAGCTTCCCTGAAATAAACCGGACTTCTCAGATTCCCGTGGGCCTCTTTACTTGCGTCCAAATCTAGCCTGCCAGAAGCCCGATAAGGACTTTGGGAAACCCTCAAAAGGAACATCGTGTGGCTTCCGTGCGCAACAGCCCCGTGAATAGAAGCCGATAGGAGCCGTTTCAGCACGACTTGTTTCCAACCATCCCCTCCTCCTCCTGCTGAAATCCTGCTTGATTTTGGACAAGGGTGACAAAGCGGGATGCGTCGGCAGACTTGCTCGCTTGGCGTTCTTGCAAGGAATTAATTTGAATTAATCAAGTTAATTAATCTAACTCATTCCTGAGGTCTGTGGGCAGCAGATTTATAGACTAAAAAGGCTGAATGCTGTCTTGCATCGCCTTTGAGGTTTTCTTCTGTGAAATCAGCTGTTTTTTCCCTTTTCTTTCCATTGGAATGCTCGAGAAATTTCCCTTTCGCGTTTCTCTTTAGGCTTCAAGATTATTATTAGATTAGATTTTTTGTCCCTTTAGTACTTAAGGCAACAAGCATATCTAATATTCCTTCTCCCTCCTATTTTCCCCACAACACCAACCCTGTGAGGTGGGTTGGGCTGAAGAGAGTGACTGGCCCCAAGTCACCCAATGGCTTTTATGCCTAAGGCAGGACTAGGACTCGCAGCCTCCTGGCGATTAGTCCAAAGTCACCCAACCCGCTTTCATATGTAAGGTGGGACTTTTTAATATTTGGGATCTGTGTAGCACAAACGCAGAGAGGAGTCGGGCACGCAGGACAACGAGAAAGTGAAATAACTTTTAAAAATCTGCTTTTTCTCTCTGTAGCAGCTTGCTGAACTCCAGCGTGGCTAAGGCTGCCACCGTTATTAACCAAACCAATGCCACTGTGTCCATGCTCACAAGCCCCGGATATTTTTTGGGGACCCTCTCCCAATTTGTCAACAAAGTCTTGAATCCCTCTGGTCAGCCTCCTGTTTCCCAGGGTCACCTCCAGCTGGATTTTGACACAATGGAGGCCCTTCCTCACGAGCTACTCAACTTGTCCGAGAAAGTGGCTTTTGAGCGGCTGGTGCAGTCTGAAAATCACCTCGTGGTCCTTTTTCCTGAGAACAGCCAAGCTTTCATGGAGCGCCATCTGGGCCAGTGGTACCTCGAGGGAAAGTTGCTTCAGCAACTGCTGGAGAAGCTGCATTCCGTGATCCAAGAGCTGAAGGCCATGCCCTCTTTCCAGGCCAACGCCGACCTCTTCCGTACTCTTCTGGCTCTGTGCTACTATCCGAGGGGCTCGGGAAAGATTCCCGCTAGCGATTCTATGGAAACAGAAGAAACGCGGACCCGCAGAAAAGTCCACAGTCTTCTGTTGCTCAAGGCTCTCCAGGTGGTGCGCACTCGCTGGCGAGAGGCCAGGAAGGTGTCCTTACGGGCCAACCGCAGCGCTCAGGTCCAGGATGACTACTGCCGACTGCGGGAGCTCCGGATAAGCCTGGTCTCCACACGGTACATCATTTTACCGGAGTCATACAACGCCAACAATTGTGTGGGCCCTTGCCAGAGCCCGCTCTCCACCCGCATCCCGGATTATTATTCCCACACCATTTTCCTGCTGCGCATGCACGAGCAGGGCATGCCACTCCAGCGAGCTCCTTGCTGTGTCCCAGTGAAATATTCCAAAAGCCTCATGGTTACCTTCACCAGCGATCAAGGGATGATTGTTAAGGCCTACCCAGACATGGTGGCCGAGTCCTGTGGGTGCAGGTAGAGGAGAGCACGGGCGCCTTCTTGATGGGGGTTGGGATGTTGGACAGCCCCTTCCTGTCCTGGCCAGCCGGGGGGCGATTTTAAACATCAATGCTACAGTTCATCTCCATCCCACATCAATGAAATTTCTGAGATCGTATATGTAAGAAATGCGCAGCCTTGTTCTTGCTTTTTATGGCGGTAGGGAAAATTGGAGCCCTCCAGTTTGTCCACAGAGAAACTGGTAGAGTGAAGGATGAAAAGTGGCCCTTTGCCCATTCAGAGGATCGTTGAGATGGACACTGAAGATCCAGAAGGATGAGCCACGTTTGTTAAACGATGCGCCCCCAACAGTAAGCGTGCGTCTCTTTTGAGTTTTCAGTCCTTGCGGTGGGGGAGGAGGAGAACGTGCACTGCAGGTGATCCTCCGTTAATGACCGTAATTGAGACCAGGAACGCTCATTGCTAAGCGACGCAGTTGGAAAGCCAGACGTCGTGACTGTGCTGTCTTGACAGCAATTCCAGCAGTTGTGTCTGCAGCCGTGAAGCGAATTGTGCGGGGTTGTTACGCATGATGCCACATGACTGCGACTTGGAACTTCCTGCTTCCCCGTTGGCATTGTCGGAACCGGCAGAGGAGGTCGCTAACGGTGATCAGGTGACTGCAGGATGCTGCGACACCCATAATCGCAAGTGCCCACATCACAGCCATATGGCCATAGGGATACTGTGATCGCCACAACTTCAAGGGCCAGCCTCAACCTCCTCGTTCGGCACCATCATAACCTTGATCGCTGAATGGTCGCTAAACAAGGACTCCCTGTATTCTTCCTTCAGGAAGCCAGCTGTGGAAAGCAGCGTTCCAATCAGGTAAACAGAGGACAGACAACGCGAGAAATAAACATCTACTCCTCGCTGCTGATGCCTCTAGCGATCCAGAAGATAAAATGTGCAAAATGCTGGTACTCCTAGGGTTACATTTCCAGCAACAGCTGTTATTTGGCCAAATCGTCCTAGGGTGGCACGATATTGAAATCTTATTTATCTTCTCACCCTCTTTACACGTTGGGAAGCTTATTCGGCCATGCTCTTGACGCACCAACATTTAAGCTCGCAAACTTTCCAGTGTATCTTGTTCAACACAAGATGAGCCTTCAGATCTTGGAGAACCTTTCCTACCTAGACCTGTATGGCTCCTCCTTCGATGCCTTTCAAAAGCAGCTTTGGGTATTTATTCCGAACTCCTTCTCACTGGTATTTATATTTTCAACCGCTTGTAATTTTAGTTGCGGTTTCTTGATGATGTTTTCGACAAGTGTCTGTACTTTTCTGCTCTTTCCTTGTGCCATTATCACTTTTCTTTGCTGCACCAAAAATAATGTTTAGAGAGAAGTTATTCTGTTTGATGATCGCATGAAGTGTAATACGTTGTTCAGTGAGTCGAAAACATGCCTTGAAAGGGTCACCACAAAAAGCTGCCTAATACAAAAATAAAGGTTAGGCACCATGAGTATAAGAAGGGAAGGGGATGCACCATAATCAGACTTGCAAGGTGATATTGTTCGAACCAGTCTTAATAAAAGTGGCCTTAGCCTTCCCGTGGAGCTGCTTCCTGGTCTGTAGTGGGGCTGACACAACGGGATATAGGTTTCACACTTACACTGAAAATTACAGTTCAGTGGCAACTGTAGAGAGCCAGTTTAGTCTAGTGGTTTTGGCAACAAGCTAGAAACTGGGAGGTCATGAGTTCTAGTTCTGCCTTAGCCACGAAAGCCCAACTCACCGCACAGGGTTGTTGTCGTGGGGAAACTAGGAGGAGGAAGGTATGTTAGATAGGTTCACTGCCTTGAGTTATTTGTAAAAATAATAAAGGCAGGATACAGATAGATAAATTGTACCTGTGGGGAAGGGTACCAAGCACTACATCTGTCAATAACTACATCATGGCTGGTTGCGAAGCCATGTTTTCTGTGCAAAGACCATCAGTCATTGAGTGAAAAATGAAGAAGAAGACAAAGAAGCAAAAGGAACATCGCTGCTTTCACGCGGTACCAGTGGCTCTCGAGGTCAAGCTGTTCATACAGTCTTTTTGTTAAAGTAAAATATTTCTCTGTTTTATACAACGGTCTTGGTTCAAGCTCAAACTTTTATTATTTAGATTCTTTCGAGTCTTGAGGGTTTTTGAGTCACATTTCTGCCCAAGATTTTCTATACAGTTTCCCTGTCTCGTAATAAGCAATGGGAATAAAAAGGGAAATGTCAGCTTTTGAACATTGGGAACACTCTTGATGATATCAAATGAAATGGAGCTTTCATGTTACTGGAGAAAGTTTTCTGCAAGTGAAATCACCCCAAAAAATTCATCTGTTCACACCGATTAAGATTTGACAGTTGTATAGTACAATCCCCGGGTTTGAAGGGCTTGGTGGCTATATGCAACGCATGGCCATGCAACATTTGCTTTGACACTTAAAAAGCTTCTTGTTCAGTTGATACAAGGCAACAAGGCACCATCTCGATTCAGGCTTTTTCTTCCTCATTGGAAAATGGCAAATTTTCTTGGACAAAGTGTTTTGATTTGCATAACATTTGCTTTTACGGCTCAAAAATTAAAGATAAAAGCCCGAGCTCTATGGAGTGGCAAGGATTGAATTGTCCACTATGGATCCTATGTTTTCCTTACATTAAAACAGCGTGTTTAAGAAAATCACAGCTGTCATTTATTACTGAAATTATCATGACTTTCCCCCTATCCAGCTGACTAGCTTGCTACAGTTTTTCTGTCATGACATGTATAGTGTAGTACGAATCCGATCAGCTTTAGCTTCACATTCATTTTGTGCAACGGAAGAAAAAAATGCAGACAGTTTCTCCACAAAATAGGAAAGAAGCAAACTTTGAGCAGCAGCTTTGCTTTTTTCTTCAAAAGTGGCCAAAATAAATGAGATGTCGAGGTATGGGAGTTGCTAAAAACACCTAAAGTCCATTCCAGCATACATATTTTTTACTGTACTTCTGAATGAAGAATTCTGGTTTAAACAGCATGCACACAGCTTTGGTATCAGCTGACCCTATCTCAAAAAGGAAAAATGCAACAGATGTGTACAAAAGAGGCCGTTCACACATTCCTGCTGAAAAACTCTGTACAATGAGAGTATAATAAGGCCACCATGTGTGTGAGGTTCCCCCAGGTCAAGGATTGAGGTCGGTATAAAGGCTTTGCGCTTCCTCTTTGCCATGAAAGTCAACATTTTTGAGATGACTGGCCAAGTGAAGCCTAAAATAAAGGAAGGAGGTGCTTTTTCTGAGGTTGCTGAATGACGCTGAGGGCACAGCGGAGCAGGTAAGACAGATCTGGCTGAGTGACTCCTATCTATCTCTGGCAACTTGAGTTTGCCAGCGCCACCACTATGGAAAGTGGTGGGCATGGAAAGGCATGGTGAGGCACAGAAAAGGTGTTTCTGCTTCCAACCCAGATGAAGCCAAGTCTGCCTCTTAGGGGCCAGTCTCAACAGGAGCCATCCCGCTTCTAAAACCTGGGTGTCTTTGATTCCCCACACTTTCAATGCTGCGGGGAAGAACACGCAAGAGAGAGAGCAGCATATGGCTTGCCATGGTGAGATCGAGTCTGCAACCCTTGGATCTCAGTCGTGCCTTTTCCACTCCTGGAACTTGTGCCGCCGAAATGTCTGGACACTGTCCTTGGGTGAGGAGAAGAAAGGCTTCTGTGTCTGCCAGGGCTTCCTATCCTTCTGGTGCTCCTCGGGCTTGAAGTGCTCCTTCCCTTTGCCACGCTCATCCTTGGAGGGCCCCTTTCTTTTATCCGGCAAGGGATGCTCCTTCAACGGATGAGCTGCTTCATCGTATTTGTGGCGATGGGTCTTCCTGTCTGCCTGCTGCTTTTCCTTTCTCTTCCCTTCCCAGCGATGTCTCCTGTCCCATAGGTGCTTCTCTTCTTCCTCCTCCTGAGCCCTGTGGTCTTTCCGACCTTTATTCTTGGAAGATGTCTCTCGCCTGAGTTTCTCCTGGCTTTTCCTGGGTCCTACCTTTGTGACAGGCTCTTTGTCTATTTCTTCCTCTTCATCTGCTATCTCTTCCTCTTCGGTTTTTAGAGGTTCTGTCTCTTTTCCTCCATCCTCTTCTGAAGGTGCCTCCTCCTCTTCTTCTTCCTCTTCTTCTTTGACTTCCAAAAGTTCCTCCTCCTCAACTTCCAAAAGTTCCTCCTCCTCTATTTCAGGAGGTTCATCTATATCCGACCAATCAAACCATCGTTCGTAAAACCACAGCTGCTCCTGGAAAGGAAAGAAAGGTGCAACAGTTTTCATCATGATACCATGACTTCAAAAGCCCTGCCGTGAGATAGTTTAACCTTAGAGGTCATACAATAGAACTCTTCATATGCTCTTGAGTTCTTCTGGAGCCCTTTCGTCCAGCATTCTGTTTCCTACAGTGGCCACCTTGATGCTTCAGGAAAAGCCCCAGGCAGGAATTTAGGAGATTCTGCCTATTTAAAAAACATTGTTCTACTGAAAGTGTTGGTGAACAGCAACAACCTGTATTTGGTGCTCACGTGCTACTGCTGGAATATGGAGGGTTTTGTAAATTCAGTGTTCAATTACTTCAGTAGCACTTTCTGATCAAGGTGGAAAGGGCCGTAGGCAAACCAGGCCCAAGAGGAAAACCTCAGCAGTCTCAGGAAAATCCCTACATGTGAAGTGTGGAGCGAAAAAAGGAGGGAGAGAGATGGAGAAAAAAATTCAGCCAAGACTCCCCATCACAAAGCTGCTCAGCTCAACAACAAATCAACGTGATCTCTGATCCAGGAGAGTTGTGCGTCTCTTAGGCAATTCCAAGAACTATTTGTATGGAAGCAGAACAGAAACTGGAGACATTTCTTGTCAGAAGCCTTGGGAAATTGTTCCCAACTAGAGCCGCAGACAACAAAGAGACAACATTTGGATCAGTGCATGTGAACAGTCTAAAGCGGGCATATCCAACCTTGGCAACTTTAAGATGTGTGGACTTCAACTCCCAGAATTCCTCAGCCAGCTGTAAGTTTTGCAGATGTCCACACATCTTAAAGTTGCCAAGGTTGGACATGCCGAGTCTAAAGCCTCTCTCCTGATGGGTAGGTGGGAATTTATTGGCTAAAAACCTTACTAGGAGTTCTCCCTATCACACTCATTTGTAATATGCAAGTCCCTTTTGTTAAGACTTTTTCTTTAAAATCATTTGAAACTAGCAGCCAGCACCACCACTTGTGGCTGTGAATTCTGTAGGATGGGTTTTGCGTACTTTCTTTAGTCTCTCCAGAGTGCCTCAATTTTATTCAACAGCCCCCATGACTTTAGAAAGGGACCCCTGGCCTCGGGAAGAAACAGAACACACATAGTAATTGGACAAGGCAATCCAATCTGGCCTCCACAAAATATTTTTTAGAATAAACTATTTCAGTAGCTTATTAGTAGCATTTCTGAAACTGGCTCATGCCTTTTGAAGGTTTTTGCCTTCCCTGATTTATGAACGTGAAAGCAATGTAGCTGTTTGGATGCATCTGAACAAAAGGCAAAAGTGGATAAATCTGCTCATATCAGTGTAACACAAGTGAATATCAGGCTTGCCTGCACCCAGTGCAGTCGCTTTCTAGAAAACATTACAATCTGAATTATTCCAGAGGGACTTTGCTAATTAGGGTTGTTTTGCTGGGGTGGGATGATTTTTAATTGTGCGTTTTCTGTTATCTGATGACATTCAGAAACTATTAAAGACTTGGTTTTGTCTGACCCTTTTTTTAAGGGTGTTTAGATACCAATCATCGGAGTCATTGGGAATCAGGCGCCATTTACATTGAATGAATGAATATATGAATGGGTGGATGAATGAATGTGTAGTAATGGTGATAATTTAATTTGGTGTTGCAGGATTGGTATTTGTTTATACCATGGATGCTTTAATTTTGTGATGGTGGTAGTATTACATTTGTTGTGCATGCTTTATTATTTATATACTTACGTTACACACAATTACCTTTTGATCTAATGGTAAGCTATTATGAGTTGGTGGCATATAAATTCAATCAGAGTCTATCAAATATTTGGGGGTCCAGCAGAGTCCAGCAGCTGCCAAACCCAAACACGTATAATTAAGTACCATACTTAATTATGAATGTGTAGATATGGTTTATATAATAAACCAACTATTTACTTGGTTTTTGCTTTGCACCTTGTAGAAACCCTGGCTTATTCTAAGGTTAAACCAAAACATCATCTGGTGCAATAATACTCAGTTGAGTATTATTCAACTCAACTGAATAATAATTATCCTACCTTTGCACCAGTTTGTCTTTTTCCCAGAGAATTCCTTCCTTCCTTCCTTCCTTCCTTCCTTCCTTCCTTCCTTCCTTCCTTCCTTCCTTCCTTCCTTCCTTCC
>JANHZU010007815.1:0-10824 GCA_032468055.1 Acrochordus granulatus | reverse complement strand
TTCTGAAACTTAAAAACTCCCAATAGACGAGAATATGTGTAGCTCAAGGTTGAACTGTAAGGTGCTCCCTGAGCTTGGTCGTGTGCTTGCAGACATTTCATTATCTGACTAAATAACATCTTCAATGTTATTCAAAGAAGAACAGAGCATAGTCTTCCAGTTCCATGAGCCAATATGGGCAGATATAAGCCCATAATTATTCAGAATAATTATGCCCCATGATATCAAGGATCAGTTATTCAGAAAGGCAAATTGTCTAGAGGCTGATCCTGGCACAGATGGCACGGCTGAATATAAAAATTCTATCTTAAAGAAGATTTTAACCATCAATACCCTTAATACAATTTGGCATGGAATTCAGAGACTGAGGCAGGAGAAAAAGGAGAAGACCCAACTGATTTTATGAATCTCTTAAAATCCATGATTTGGCAGCACTCTGGATTTTCTAATATAAATCAATTTGCCCCTGTGTAGCACTGCTTCCTGGGGAGGATTTGCAACCAAAGCTGCATCAGCATTTAAAATTTATCGTACTGGAGTAGCAAGAAAAATATCCTAATTAAATTGTTACAATGGCTGCTCAAACTCAAAACTTCTAAATGAGAAAAGGGATGACACATTAAAAGCAAAAATAGCAAAGATGTGTGCTGAGATTAGACTAAAACAGCCAGTCACTATCTCTTTAACCCTCATGAGCATATGTGCTATACCCACGTACTGAAAAAACTGCCTTGGGTCCCCACAAGTTCCTGATGGGTGGATCAATCAGAGCTCCTGTGTTTCCATCCCTGGTGGTTCTGCCTTCTAGATGACCTCAAATAGTTCTCAAGTTATGACCACTCCTTCGGTGTCTATTCAAAGTTATGACAGTGCTGAATGAGGGGGACTTAGGATTGGTCTGTGATCTTATGGATTTAGAAAAAAGACTTGCCTACCTCCATATTTTTCTTTCTTATTGTGTTTCTACCTCTGAATTTCTCTCCCTGCTTTTTCACTGTTATTCCAAGACAACGTCAACTTTACTGGATCCTTCACTGCCCTTGAAGAGATTGAATCTCTCAAATCGAGACTGACCCTAAGCTAAAACTGACCATAAACATGCATTGTTTGAAATTCTTACAATCCTCAGGGCTTTTAAGTGCCCATAACTCAATGAGTACTGGGAATCTTTGTGTCTAGCACTATTCTAAATTGCCACTAAGAGCTCTACCTCTCACCACTTAAAGCCTGTCAAGATATTCTCTCTGCCATTGCTTCTGTAACTTCATCCCTTTTGTTTGCCTTCTCCTGTTGATGTTAAAGCTTGCCTACAACCACAAAATGTTTTTAAAGTTTGTATCAAAATTCTACAAGTGGGTGAGAGTGTAACAAGATGAAGAGAAAGGTGTTTACGTTATGGACTTCTCCCAACTGCAGAATTTAAAAATCAAACTACCATTGTCTTTCATCCTGCCGAGAAGTGCTGCTAATTTTCTTAACACTTCTTTTCTTGAATATCATGATGACAGACCCTGAGGAAATTACTATGGCAATTTTATGAACACTGAAAATCACTTTATACCTAATTACATTATTAGCCGTTCCGTTCAGTTTGTGGACTCTGATAAGCAGCAGTTTCCCTGGATTCCAGGCAGAAGTTTTCTCCCTTACTGATCTTTTGGACTGGAGACACCAAGAGCTTAACAAGAATATTTTGTGTGCAAAATGTGTTTTACTATTGATCAGTCCTTTTATACTTGTTGAATAGGAGTGTTCACAAAAATGAAAGTGCTGATGTGGCTTATTTTGTGCACAGGCGTGACAAGTATAGCCATACAGTGTTCCATACCTGCCTCTTCCCTGCTCCCTAACAGCTTACAGAAGTGTGGGGGGGACAGGTTGCAGGATAAAGGACAGTATAGTAGCAATCCTGAAGTGTCCATTTCTGTTGGAGAGAAAAATGGCCAGATTAATTCCAAAAGGAACTTCATGTCATTCTCTGGAACCGTGAAATGAACCTGGTTGAGTTACAGTATAATGGACTGGATATCTCCTTAGAGAGGTGTGATTGAACATTTTTGAACTTTGTGAAGAAGAAGAAGAAAGGCTGCATTTTTTTCCCTTTTTAATTGCATCCAAGTGACAAAACTGCTCTGTCTTTGTCCAGGGAGAGTGAGGCTGAGTAATCACTGGTTTTAAGGGCATTTCACATCCTGCGAAGCTGGTAGATCAATTCTCGCACTAGACACAACTTAATTAAGGAAGAGAGGAATACAGAAACTTCAAATCATACAGCTAGGGTAATAAAATGAACCTTCCCCACAGAAATAATACAAAAATTTAGCTCCCTATTCAACGATGGCAAAATGTCCTCTCCCGGTTCATCCTCTGTGATTGGGGTTGTAAATGGAGAAAAAGCATTGTGCAACACATTTCTTTTGTATTAATACATAGTTGGAGAAAAAATCTGAGTAGCGTGCATCCATGAACACATTTACATGGGATACATGAGACGGCATTTTCATAGCACAAGGCTGTTCATACATCCCTGGTGACTATTTAATATTCACCATAATATATATGAATTGGGGGAGACCAAGATTTAGAGTGAAATGGAAGATGTATACTCTATCTCAGCTTTTTGCTGTGTCACTTAACTGATTGCTGCATATTTTCTGAAAAAGCATTTGTTTGCCTGAAGCTAATAACATAACTTGTCAGTAATTCCATTCACCTTACAAGATAATCAATGAGACAATTTCAATAAGCCTGAAGTAATGTTGTGAGCTTATATCTGCAGCTGTGATGGTATACTAACAGGATGAAATATCCGAACGCAGAATATACTTCTTCTAACAGTGATGTGGCATGGCAGACAAAAATGCTGGACCTGCACCAACAGTTGTGCTCATCTGCATTGCAGTTTTTGCAGGCAGATTATACATCTGGTGTAGAAAGGGCTCCTGGAACAATGCCAGATGTATGGGCAATTCAAGCATTTCTAGTGTGAAATTTTATCCATGAATTTAAAAAAATATTGGCAGAACTTCAGATGTTTCATAGACAATAACTACAAAATATTTAAAAATGAGGTAAACTTGGAATGCCAATGGAATAAGTCTCTGTTCTTACCACATCTACTGAGTGCATTAATAGGCAATGCACAACAAAATAGTCCCATCCAAAATGATATATAACATGGAGAAAAAGAGATTGTAATGTTTCTAATAATAGTTCTTGGTGAAAGTTTAAATTCAGAAAAATATTTGAGAAGTGCCTCACAATGAACAATACAAGCTACTTAAAGTCTGTATTCAAAAATTTATACAACTGAGGTGCATTCAGTAGACTTTAAAAATACTTAATTGAAGTTAATAAATTCCTGTTTGTCTCAATAAGGGGAATTCAGCAGATAGGTTTATTTTAAAAATTATTATAAGAATGTTATAATCAAGCAAGACAAAGCTAGACTTGCAAAATTGGGGATCATCTCTATGATGTACCAATTACTTGAAACTAAATGGCATCAAGACTGAATAAAACCATATGACAATTGTTCATTTATAGATTAGAATTTATTAAATTATTCAGATTTCTTCCTAAATAGGATGCAAAGAACTTGACTTTAGAAAGTTTTGACTGTGGTGAAACAAGTTAAATAAAAAGGTTTGATCATCAGGCAAAACCTTGCATGTGCTCACTGTGCCTTTCTTGTTCAGTCTGTTAAATTAGTTTTGTGATTTAAATGTAAAATATAATTTGTACCACTAAGGTACAATTTATGAACTCTTGAGGCAGAGAAATTTATAAAACTGACAATGTTTTGGAGGTGTTTTTCTCTTTAATAAAATGGCGCAATCCAGTCAGGAATTGTAAGGCAAATTCTGAACCTTTCAACAAACCATCTCTTCTGAATAATATAGGAAAAATGCTAACTGGATAATAATACTAAGAGGTACACTTATTGCCCATCCATCGTTTTTCCTGCATTGTGTTGTTGCACTGATGGAAGGATCATTTTACATTTGACTGTACTTTTCTTTGCCAGCTGGCATTCCCATGGGCAAGATCAGATTTCTTGGAATACAAAGCAAACAAAAATAGAAGAATCTCCTATTCTTTTTCAGGCTCTCTTCTTTTCTACTAATTCAACCTTATTTAGACAGAAGAGGTTAATGGCAGATATCTCTGAAATTATAAAATCATTTAAAATACATATTTTGACCATGTAAATAGGAGCATAAAGCAAACCTGAGCAACTTTAGTACTACCCTGGCTTAGAATATGTGAACTTACCTTTTCTTTAGAAAAATATTTTCTGAAAGAATATTTTCCCTCCAACATTGCTATTTTCATTTCAAAAGAAGCCCCATTAGCACAGTGAAAAAGCTTCAGAAATGAAAGATTTTTCAAGATTATGTCAGAGGTAAAGGAAAATCACAAACACCTTTCCAAGTCCATATAGTCCCCAAACTGTTCTGCTTCCCCCAGATTGCTGTTTACATTATTTAAAAAGTGGATTAATTGCATTCACACAATTAATGCCACAAATGGTTGGACTCACATGGAAGATTTTCTGATTAAATAATTTATCTTAGTTATCTCTTCTTCATAGATTTATGATGTAGAAGTCACCACATTCTCCTAAATTATTATTGGAAACTGACATGTAGCAGTCACAATATATGGTGGGAAAAGGCCATCTATAGAGGTTTCTCCATCAGGGCTCTTCATTTTTCGAGTTTAACATTTGCATTTTAGAGATGCCTCGTGCAATATTAAAATATTTTATAAACCTTTCTGTGTGTGCAATTGGAACAGCTACACGATAGTAAGAAGGAATGGAGTAGAATCTCAGGATCAAAATACTGTATGGTATTGGCTTCCAAGCCGGCTCCTGATTAATTACTGCAATAAATCCCAGGGCATTTACTCATGTTTTGCTGTAGCAATGTTGCCTTTCGCCACTAAATTTTGAAATTTCTTTAGTATGTCAGTGTGTCCATTGTGAAGAGAATACCCTTTTATTTTAAGAATGATTTTCTCTTTTAACACAATTTGTTGCTACACTGAGAATGATCTAGCTTATCAGCATTTTTTTTTGTAGGCACAGGAAAACTAGTATTCTTTTTTCCCTGTTGGCATGCATCAAAAGAGGACTTGTCCATTTTTCCTCTCAGGTGATATACAAGCTCTCTCTGAAATTGGAACACATATTTCTCTTCAAGGGACTACTTCCTTCATATGACATTTGGACTTTCTTCTCTGTGAATCAGATGATGGTACCTATTTTCTTCCATTAAAAAGAACTAATAAAATAAGGCTTCTCCAAGTCAGGAAATAAAAAAAAGTCATCTGACTGCAACTTCTTAGGATACTCATTCATGGAAAGGAGAAATGAAAGATAAAGAAAGGATTTGGAGCAAACTATGATTTCTAGTTTTGAAACTAGATATACAGTATATCCTGGCTCATATTCTTCCAACAATTGTAATGCAGAAAATTCTTTTTTAAAATAAATCAAGATCCTCTCTGTCACATTTTTAATGTCCAAAGAGACATCAGAAGAAAAAAAAGCCAGTTTATAAATAATCATAAGTATATGATGGAGATGCAGCTCCAGAAACATCATTCCTTTTCACCTTTTATTCAGTTGACTATTAGGACATTATAATGTAAATGTAGGTACAAAGCAAAACTCTCCTCTTACGCTTCTCTTTTTGTCTCTGCTTTTTTTCAGTTCTATTCAAACATGTATATTCTGATAAATATAGATCTCAGTGCATCAACAATAAAATTATCTTTTCTCCCCTACATTATGTATGTCACATAATGACAAATTCATAGTGGCTTCGGTAACATAATCCTCCAAAAGTGACTTAATTTTAATTAACAAGCCTGCTGAAGAAGCAGCAACACACATCAATATCCTGATTCTATCCATGCTACTTACACCTAGATTAATGTGCAAATAATTTAGTGATGGATGTTTCTTAAGATATCATGTTATATCAACCAAAACACTTCCTTTCATAACTCATTGCTCATTGATGAGATTAAAGTATTACAGCCAAGCAAGCTTAATATCTACTTCATTGCTTAATGCGTAATAGAACTGAGTTGCCACCATTTTCATCTGAAGAAAAATTTTGAGGTGACTTTCAAGATATTTGTTCAGGCAAAGCAACTGAGGAATTTCAAGGCAAGACAGAAAGTTCCAGCATAACTAATGATATCTGTGATGTTTGCGTGCAAATTCTTAAAAGATGTTAAGAATCACCTGAAGCAAAAATTGAAAGATATTTTGGAGGTACACCTCAAGCAAAATTTCTGTGGATATGGATGATTATGGAGGAACTCCACAAGAATTTTGTTACAGCAAAGATAACATTGGTGTGCTTAAAAATGACATTGTCATGATTCCAAAAATTATACTTAATTTAGCAGAAGGTGAAGATGACCTTCTTCAACAGACACAGTTCCCAATACAGTCATGCTTTGCTCTCACTAGACATAAAGTACAAGGATAAACAATGGAGAAAGTATTGATTTATCTGGAGAAGTTCATTTTCCAACATAGTCAGGTATATGTCACTTTAAGCCAAGGAAAAAGAACCAAAAAAATTAGAGTATTCTTAAAGAACTGAAGATCAACCAAAATGTTTCATTGAAAGTGTCCTTTGTTAAACAAAAGGCATCTATATTTATCTTGCTACACATCTTTCTTCTTTAATAAAATGATGTTTTCTTCTAATTTTAGAACCAAAACAATAGCAATCTACTCATGATCATTCTGTTTCTCTGTTTAGGTAAGGAAATACCTCTAAAAGCATAACCCAGCTGGTCATGGACTGTGTATTGTCAAGCTAAAAATCAATCAAATCATACTATAGCTTAGAGCAGTGAACAAATTCAATCATAGTTAAGTTCATCACAAACTGGAGCTCCAGATCCCAAACTGCACATGTCTTATATGTACAGTCTAGAAGGTTCTAGCTTTTTGTTCTTGGTATAGTTATATAGATACATTCAATATTCGAATTCTAATGGTTATATTTTCTCTGCAGACAATCAGAAAATAATTAATTTATGTTTAAGTGTCCCATTTAATAATAACTCTTCTACATGACAACATAGTTTATCTGTATTACTAGTAATCTGGACAACATAATTACTAAGTAGAAACAAGTAAGCTGGAACTCATGCCACATTGTCTCGGGGTTATATTTATAATGTTTTTCCTGGTTAATGCTTAAATTAAATATAATTAATTTAATCTACAATTTAATTATGCCTGAAGAAATTATTTGAAATATTCAGTATTATTAGCATACTCAGTCATTGTCACTGTATACTTCATCATGTCCTGGAAATAACTCATTAGAAAGATGAACTTTATACACATTAGCTGATGCCCTTTGGATATCTTATACATGAATGAGAATGCAAAGAAAAAAATACATTTTAAAAAACATCATCAGGTTTTGAACATATCCAGATAATACACACAGTAATTTGAGTTCTATTTCTCCCTAAATAAATAATACAGTACATACTCTGTGCCATATTGGTTAAGCCCCTCTTCCCCAGCCTATTGTCCTGTAGATTGAAAGATGCAAGGTGGTACACAATAAGGAACTAATCTAGCATACCTGGAGGCAACCTGGTTGATGAAAGAATTGTTTCTGGATTGTTACTGAGAAAATTATTTGAAATAATTCATGATAACTCTGGTTTTTCACTCCCAGATTAGGTTCCAGCAGCATCATGTATACCCTGATTAAACATGGTTGATGAATAAACCATGATTGGTTGGGGTCAGACAATTATACCATAAACAATTACTAGATTTGCATTCTATAATAAACCAAATCCACATAAACTGCATTATGGCTTTCTTGAGAGGTAGGCAATAAATTTCCCTTTTTGTAACCCCTTAAATACCTTTTAATCCTGACTGCTGAAAACTAGAGCAATTTCTTGAATTTTCTTGAAACTTTCTTGAAGTAGAAACCCCTACACAAAAGAAAAGGAAATCCCAGCCATAACTGTAATGTCTCCTTACCTACTTTCTTGCCCTTAATCTCCTGCAAAATGTTAAGTGAGGTCTTTAATCATCACCAGATTGCCCATACCTAACAGAACCATCATTCATGTAGGCTGCTTTCATATGCAAAAGAAAGAGAGAGCTGCTTTGGATACAGAGTTCTCTAAAAGTTTGTAGCTCTTTTTCATATACATGGCCTGTACCTGCACTGGAGGTGTTTTCAGACATTAGTATTTTATTTTGTAACTCTGACATCTTTACTTTCACTACTAGTTTGAGGAATATTTTTCTGTTCAATTACCCTATAGTGATCTGTTGCTTCTACCTAAAAACTTCATCAACTATGAAGGCTTGCAAGATGTCAGGTGAAAAACCAAAAATGACACACGGTGATTCTTCCAAACTGAGTTCTTTACTATTTCACACAACCTAGACAAAATCTTGTCAGGTTGAGCACTCTATGGTCTGCATCTACAATTTACTCTGTGAACTATTAGGCAGGGGCTGTCTTCACTTCCTTTCTTTCAAACATATTATCTGGACTGAGTTGCCTCTTACTGTATACCTCTGGGTGCCACCTGCTTACTACATTGCATCTCATTGTCAAGAAAGATGTTGGGAAACTGCCAGCCAGGCTGGAAAGGGTGGGGGGGAACAAGCAGTGATCAGCTTGGAGTGATTTACTTTGAACTATTAGGGAGGGGCTGTCTTCACTCTCTTTCTTTCAAACATAATATCTGGACTGAGTTGCCTTTTACTTCTCTGTGTACCATCTCCTTACTACATTGCATCTCAATGTCTAGAAAGATATTGGTAAACTGCCAGCCAGGCTGGAAAAACGTGGGGGATGCTCAAGCAGTGATCTAACTTGGAGTCCTGGTGCAGCTTGACTTCCTCCAAGATCTATGAAACCTTATCTTGTTGTTCCCAGGAGAAGGAAACCAATCTGGGGAGATTCTTGTTACATACATAGAAGTCCATAAAGTTATCAACTAAAGCTATTCACAGGTGGCTCTGGTTGCTTGCATCTGACAAAATAACTGGATAGAAATCTGGCAATCATAAATTCCAAGTCTGTAATATCAGTCTGAGTGGAAAATAGTTGGTGGAAAACGGGTAATACTCAGTAGTTATTGACCCAATTGATCACTTAGATCAGTTTCTCCAAAGTGGTTAAAATTGACCCCCAAGGGTTAATGGGAGTATCCAAGGGATCAGTTTTGTTGTTGTAATTGTTTATAATATTAATAAAATAGTATTTATTAAATTATTTTCATATAATAAATATTTGGGGTCAATGAAAAATCTGAAACTTCATGAAGAGGTCAATGAACTGAAGAGTTTGGGGACCCATGACTTAGATCATCAGGGGAGATCCTCTTATATGTGTCAAGTAGCATAGAGGGTCCACATGTACTAAATCACAAATGGGCCTTCCCTGGGATAGGGCCTTCATTCTGGAGGCTAAATTTTAGGCTTTTCCTTAAAATTTATTTTATGCCTTTCAGAGGTATGAATCCAAACCACTGATTCTTCAGCACCTCGTAACTGTTGATTACAAAGGGGCTGATGATGTTTACCTAGTTGGTCACAAAACATCTGCAACCAAGCTCAGAGAGTGCCAAGGACTCCACAAAAGAGATATAATTTGACTAGATCCAGTTCTATTTAAACCCATCCATTTAACCACATCTTTTCACTCCTCTGTTTGATGCTTTATGCTTGCTTTTGGATTTTTATAATTCAGTTGTAAAATTATTGACTGGGCAAGATATAATAATCCAAAGTTATTATTTCAACAACTTTAATTTTGCTGAATAATGGGAAAATGTGCAAATAGCATTGAAAGTTGCCATAATACTAAGGAAGTCACATATCAAATGTTTTAAAACAATACTTTTATTCTCATATATAGTATTTTCTAAAATCTTTAAATATTTGGCAAAGAAAATATTTGTCTAGTAAATATGATATGAAAAACCATTCCCAAAATACGTTTTCTAAGATATGTA
Source organism: Acrochordus granulatus (assembly GCA_032468055.1). NCBI lineage: Eukaryota > Metazoa > Chordata > Lepidosauria > Squamata > Acrochordidae > Acrochordus > Acrochordus granulatus. The sequence goes on along the minus strand of JANHZU010007815.1, from coordinate 786 downwards.
TGACTGACTCTAGGGTGTGGTGCTCATCCCCATTCCCAAGCCAAAGAGCCAGTATTCATCTTGGGACAGTTCCATGGTCATGTGGCTGGCATGACTAGATGCCATAGGTGCACGGACACTGTTACCTTCCTACTGGAAGGGACGGTACCTATATATCTACTTGCTCTTGCGTGCTTTTGAACCACTAGGTGGGCGGGAGCTGAAGCAGAACAGCAGGTGCGCACCCTGCTGCACGGCAATGCCAGGTCTTGAACTTGGGTGGTCGACTTTCTAGCCAGCAAGCTGAGCTCTTAACTGCTTGTGCCATCATGCCCCACTGTATACATCCATTTTTTAATAGCAGTCATATTTAATTGCTTAGGGATATTTATATTGATTTTTTCCCATAGGCCTAGAATTCTGAGAATTTTTTTTTAGCATCACCCCCTCTAATTATGATACCTTCATGTTTGGATTGTAGCCATTCTGTTTTGCAGTTAATTGTATTGGTAACTTACAGATCCCCCCAGTGAGGTACCACCTTGCTGTGGTTGGGGGGCTTGTGTGCTCTGAAGAAGATTAGAGCTCTGCCAGAGGTTCAACCATACTGGACAGGTCTCATCAGAGGAGCCAGATGAAGAGTGACTCCCACCTATAGAAATATGAGAAGTAAATTACAGAAATCCATACCAGCTCAGTCGTCGCCTGGGTTAACAAGGACCACGCTAGATGTTGGGGTTCCTGGACATCTAGTGGAAAATGAGCTACAGGACTCCACTGGAGAAGGAAATGGCAACCCACTCCAGT